>PVLC010031262.1:0-18911 GCA_004027655.1 Graphiurus murinus
CGGTACTGGGGGTTGAACTCCGGGGCATTCTACCTCCGAGCTATACCCCCAGCCCTATTTTTTATTCCTTATTTTGAAACCGGGTCTCACTAAGTTGCGGAGTGCCTCACTAGGTAGCTGAGGCTGGCCGCGAACCCGGATCCTCCGGTCTCAGCCTCCCGAATGCTGGGATTACAAGCGTGCGCCACCACGCCCGGCTAGTTTTGGTATTTTCTAACTTTAATTCATTTTTAGAAGTCTTCTAAAAACCAGTTTACTTATTATTATTTTTTGGTACTGGATATTATATCTCTGAGCTACATCCCAGCGTGCTGCCATCCAACAGGACAGCTATGTTGCATCCCTGCCAAAATCCAGGCTCGAAACACAGAGACTGACTGGATGGGGGCAGGTCAGTAAACAAAGCTCTCTGGGTAGAGCCCAGTCCTACTCCTTTCAGATCATGTACAGAGCCTCATACAAAATAGGTACTCGCTAAATGAATTCATATCATCAAAAGAAGTGCTATCTCCTGAGAGCTGAAAACTTGTTCAAAGCAGGGTTAGCTGGGCATGGTGGTGCACGCTTGTAATTCTAGTACTTGGGAGGCTGAGATAGGAGGATCGCAGGTTTGAGGACAGCCTCAGCAAGTAGTGAGACTCTCATCAACCTAGTGAGACCCTATTTCCAAATAAGAAGTAAAATCAGGCTGGGGGTGTAGCTTGAAGGTAGAATGCCTCTGGGTTCAATCCCTAGTACCACCAAAAAAATAAAATAAAATAAATAAATAAATAAAATAAAAGCAGGGCTGTTTGCTGGCCACAAGTCTCCCTTCACTGAAGTACTAACACGCCCAAAACACTCATGGATTCTTCAATAGTAAAAGTGCAGGCTTTAGAATAAATCTTACCAGTGTTCTTGAGCCCAGACTAGAACTTCTCAGAGTCTCCAGCTCCTCCGTCATCTTGGAAGCAAGGGCTTGAAGGTAGCCCCGGGCATCCTTCTCATCACTGACCCTGGAGGGAGACGCAGATGTCCAGTCTCAGCAGGCAGGATTACCCATGCAAGGCGCCAAACGAGCAGGTCTCCCCTTGGCAGAGCCACATTAGCCAGAGCACCAGTCACCATGACAAGCTACCTCCCACTGTGAGCAGAGGCTAGCCCCTCCCTCCTGGCCTCCCGAGTGGCTGCCTCCATTTCATCCAGAGTGAGAAGGGTGTGGATGGCTGGACTCCTTGAGTAAGCTGGCGGTGTGTCACACCCTCAGTCCAACGTGAGAGCCACTGGACAGAACTGCTGCCCACACCTGGACTCAGGACGACGCCTGCAGCCCAGCCTTCCAGGCCCAGCAGAGGCAGGCAGAAGCAGGCAGGTGGGTGGCAGCCTCCCAGCGCCGCAGGGCCACGCTGCTGGGGTCCTGGCCCGCACGTACCACTGAATGATCTCCGCAATCTGAGCTTCCCAGTGTGCCACCGACTCCTTCTTGGCTGCCAGGTCTTGCAGTTCATCCTCCAGCTGTCTGTTTTGGGCTGTGAGTTTATCCACAAAGGAGCAGAGCTGAAATTAATCACCACCACATCGCTGGTTAGTTTGGCGTCCTTGCACTATGGCAGCATGATCAAAATGGCAAGTTGTAGCCACGTGTGATGGCACAAGCCTGTAATCCCAGTACTCGGGAGGCTGAGACAGGAGGATTGCAGGATTGAGGACAGCCTCAACAAGTAGTGAGACTCTCATCAACTTAGTGAGATCTTGTTTCAAGATAAAAATAAAATAAGGCTGGGGGTTTCGCTTGGAGGTAGGATGCCCTCAGGTTCAATCCCCAGTTCAACAAAACAAAAACAGGATGTTTTAGAGATTCTGAGCATTTTCTTTCATTCTTAACTAAGCACGGAACACTAACGGCATCTAACTTAAGTTGTTTCTTTTTGTGTATGTGGCATTGGGGATTGAATTCAGAGGCATTCTACCTCCAAGCTATACCTCAGCCCTATTTTATTTTTTTATTTGGAAACAGGGTCTTGCTAGGTTGATGAGAGTCTCACCACTCTCTAAGACTGTCCTCGAGTCTGTGATCCTCCTGTCTCAGCCTCCCAAATACTAGGATTACAAGTGTGCACTACTACCATGCCTGGCTCAAGTCATGTTTCAATTCAAGTCTAATCCTTAAAGTGACAGAACTAATGATTAGAAGATTCATTTTATGTACTGGGGATTGAACCCAGGGGCTTAGGGGCATTCTACTTCTGAGCTATACCCCAACCCTTTTTTATTTTGGAGAGGGCCTTGCTAAGTTGCTGAGGCTAGCCTCAAACCTGCAATCCTCCTGGTCTTAGCCTTCAAAGTACTGGGATTACAGGTCTACACCACCATGCCTGGAAATTAGCAGTCTTTTGTGTGTGTGTGTGTGTGGGGGGGTACTGGATTAATCCCAGAAGCACTCAACCTCAGAGTTACACCTGCAGCCCTTATTATTACTTTTTTTTTTCTTTGATACAAGGTCTTGCTAGGTTACTGAGTATCCTGCTTGGCCAATTAGCAGCTTTTAACTGAATGAGAACATTCCATTTAAAAAAATCAAACATATTTTTTCATTTAAAAACTAAAATGGGGCTGGGTGTGTAGCTCAAAGTAGAATGACCCTGGCTCCAACTTCCAGTAGGACACACACATACACCCACACTCAAGTTCCAAAGGACGCAGAATGGAGAATGGCAGAGCGGGCCTCGGCCTCAGGGCTACCTTTTCATTTTCAGCAGTCAGCTTCTTGTTTTCGTCACACAGCAGTGATCGTTCCCGCTCGTACTTCTCTCTCGCTGTGCTGAGGGCTTCCTCCATCTCGTTATGCCTGAGCGAGAAAGAAGTTCAACGCTCAGAGCTGCGCTCGGCTTACACCTGGTGGGGAAGCACGCCTCCATTTCCTGCCAGAAGGAGTGCGCGAGAACTTACCAGTCACGCTTTGATTTTTCTAATTTGTCCTTTAACATCAAGATTTCTTTCTGTAGGGCCAACTGGTGGCTTTCTGAATCCTGCATCTCCTTTTTCACATTCTTCACTTCTAGCATGTGGGAGGCCTCTCGTCGCACCAACTCCTCATAAAACGAGACTTTCTTCTCAAGCTCTGATTTGATTTTGGAAATCTCCTGCTGTTCTAAAGTGGCCCCTGGCCCCTGGCCTCCTTGCTCCACCTGCAGATAAGGGTTGAAATAAACTGATAAGTCTCTGCGCCCTCCCTTGTGGGACATGCTACCAGGTACAGGCACCTGCAAACACAGCTCTTCTGTCGCCTGTGGCAGCTGGTGTGGCAGGATGGCACCAGGTGGCCTACTGACCTTGGTAATGGGACCCTTCTAACGACAACAAGGCAGAGTCTGGGGGCAGCATGTGTCCGGGACAGGTAGCGAGGGCATAGACACGAAGGTAAAGGAATGAGGGGCCTGTGTCCTCCCAGACTGGGACTGCAGGGGCACGGAAAGGCTAGTGTGGCAGTGCGGCCAGCCAGGGAGGTGCTGGAAGAGGAGCTGGGCTGCAGCCACGGAAAAAGGGGCCCAGTCATTCTGGAGAGTCCCATACGCTTGCTGTGGCTGCCACGCGGAGAACACAGGGCAGAGAGCTGACAGCAGGCCAGGAGAGCCAGGCACAGGCATGCAGAGAGGACAGAGGGAAACGGGCATGTCAGCCATCATGCCCACATCTCGGACCAGGAAGCACAGGCTGAGGGGAGGGCAAAACAGGCTGGCAGGTAGACACCGGCACCCACACCTGCCTGCTGCACTGTGCCTCTGCTGGCTCCCTCCCTTCTTCCTGCCCACCCTCCCAATCTGTCAGAGGCTCCAGGGGCTTTTCCAGAACTAGGTTTGGAAACTTGTGCACAAGGAAGCAGAGAAGGACTCGGCCTTTAAAGGCAAGGGCTCTCTCCCAGGCTGGAGCACACGCCACTCCACTGTGGCCCACGCCTGGTCAGAAGCTGCCGAGTGCGATGTGGCCCCACAAGTACATTACTCGCGGCGGGGCCCGTAGCGAGCTGGTGAGAAGAGTGAGCCTCGCCGAGCGTACCTTGAGGGCCTCGAGCTCGCTCTCCACCTGCTTGCAGAAGCTCTCGCTGTGCTCACGAAGCTTGCGTTCCTTCGAGGCCTCAGCGACGGCATCCTCCAGCTGCGCTTCCAGCTATGAGACAGCAGGACCACTTTTTATCAACACAACAAGCCCTGCTGCTCCTCCTGGAAGGGCCTCAAGTGAAACTGAACCTGGAAGGGTCTTTGCATGCCCCCTCTTCACCAAAGCCACCACGAGTTAAAGGTTGAGAAATACACCTGAGCCTTAACTACAGTGGCTGGCAATAGCCATTAGCAAGAAAATGAGTGTAAGCCAAGCACAGTGGTACACGCTGTACTTGGGAGGCTGAGACAGGAGGATCATAGCAACTCAGTGAAACCCTCAGCAACCTAGAGAGACCTTGTTTCAGAATAAAATATAAAAAGGACTGGGGGTATAGCTCAGAGGGAGAATAACCCCAGGTTAATCCCCAGTGCCACAAATACATACATAAAAAATAAAACATAGCCGGGTGTGGTGGTGCACGCTTGTAATCCCAGCATTTGGGAGGTTGAGACATGAGGATCCGGGTTCATGGCCAGCCTCAGCTACCTAGTGAGGCCCTCCGCAATTTAGTGAGACACTGTTTCAAAATAAAGAATAAAATATAAAAAACCGCAAAAATAAATAAATATAAAATATGGTTGAGGGTATATCTCTGAAGTAGAACACCCCTCAGTACAATCCCCACTACCACAAAATAAATAAAAACAAATAAATATGTAAGTTTAAATTTTAGCTTAAATGGTTAATTTGAGATTCAATTTCAAGAAAGGATGCTGATTCATGAAAACAAATACTTCTGATATGTGTAAAACACTGATTCATATATATATATATATATTTTTTTTTTTTTGCGGTACTGGGGATTGGATCCAGGGACATTCTACCTCAGAGCTCCACCTCCAGCCCTATTTTTTATTCTTTATTTTGAAACAGGGTCTCACTAAGCTGCAGAAGGCCTCACTAAGTAGCTGAGGCTGGCCATGAGCCCAGATCCTCTGGTTTCAGCCTCCCAAGTGCTGGGATTACAAGTGTGCGCCGCCACGCCCAGCTTGATTCATCTTTTAACTGCAAGTTTCAAGCACCCTCCAAAGGAGGGAGAGTTGAGAACTCCGTGATCCTGTGGCCACCTTCACAGGTGGAATCTTGTAGGGTCTGAGCTTGCTGTGTCTATATGCCTGCTTTTGTTATTTTACAGCAAAGCCCAGACACTGCGTCATTTTGCCCATAAATTTTGGGGTTTGTTTGTTTAATGGCACTGGGGATTGAATCCATGGGCTTACTATCTCTGAGCTATACCCCCAGCCCAATCTCCCCTCCCCGCCCCCCGTGATGCTAAGGATGTAACCCAGAGCATTCTACCTCTGAGCTACATCCCACTCCTATATTATTTTTTATTTTGAAATAGGGTCTCACTAAGTTGCAGAGGGCCTCACTAATTTGCTAAGGCTGGCTGCAAAACTATGATCCTCCTATCTCAGGCTCCCAAGTACTGGGATTACAAGTGTACGCCACCACACTTGGCTCCATTTAAAATTTTTTTTTTCCATGGTACGGGGGATTGAACCCAGGGGCATTCTACGTCTGAGCTACACCTCCAGCCCTATTTTATTCTTTATTTTGAAACAGGGTCTCACTAATTTGCAGAGGCTGACCATGAATCTGCGGTCCTTCTGTCTTAGCCTCCCAAGTACTTGTAATCCCAAGTACTGGGATAACAAGCATGTGCCACCATGCCCAGCTAAATACTTTGTTTTCAAACAGGATCTTGCTATGTTGCTGAGAGGCTCACTAAATTGCTAAGGCTGGTCTTTAACCTGTGATCCTACTGTCTCAGCCTCCCAAATACTGGGATTACAGCCATGTGCACCCGGCTTTAAAAATTTATCTTAATTTTTAACATGTTCACAGTATGGGCTACAGTCTACTTAAACAGAAACTCTTTGGGGTCCTTAATAACCTTCGAGAGTGTAAAGGAGTGCTGAGACAGAAGGCTTCAGAGCTTCGGGCTTCAGGCAAGTGACTGGAGAGGTGCCGGGCCAGCGTGTTTCTGTCTCTTCTCGGTGCGCCCCAGGGCACACTCACTGAAGCCATACTGTGTCCAGTCATGACGTGAATACTGTGTTTACCTCAGAGGGAATTTTAAAAATTAGCACTACAGGAGCTCTAATTTTAATAATTTTACAAACATGGGCTGGGTGCAGCTCAGTGATACAATACTTGCCTAGCATGTGTAAAGCCCTGGGTTGCATCCTCAGTACTGCCCAAAATATGTAATTTAATAGTAATTGCAATAATTTCATAAACAGATATTGAGAGAGAAAAACTATCAAATCACTGGGTATGGTAGCTCTCACCTATAATCCTATCTAACCCAGGAGGGTGAGACAGGAGGATCCTTAGTTCAAAGGTAGGCTTGGCAATTTAGCAAGACCCTTTCTCAAAATAAAAAAACAGCTGAGATGTAGTTCAGTGGTAGAGTACCCTTAGGTTCAATCCCCAGTATCTCACACACCCAAAGAAAAAAGGAATAGTTAGCTTCACACAATACTTAAGACCCACTCTACTGTAACGTGTGCAACGTATGTAACACAGCCCAGGATTTCACCCAAGTCCAATCAGTACCATCTCTTGAAACGTGAAACGCTACCTCTTTCCTGAACTTCTCAGATTTGCGGATATCCTGCCGCATGGAGTTGATTTTCTGCATGGCCACCTCCAGCTCCTCCTCTTTGTCGCGGAGCTGCCGAGACACCTTCTGCTTCTGGGAGCGGAGCTCTGCCATGCGCTCACTGAGCTCCGAGAACTCCTGCAGGGCCCGCTTCCGCTGCTGATGGGCATCCTTAAGTTCTTTGGTTTGGGATTTCAATCGCTCTGAAGCTTCAACAAATTGCTGATGGGAAAGAATTAAAGAGGTTGTACATTTCCTTTGCAAAGATCTGGAGGGCTAGAAGCGCAGACTCTGCTGTATGGGAGTGTGAAAAGTGATGGCACTGCTGGCCATGGACGACAGCTATAGACACAAGGGAAAGCCCTTGCTGTGCCCTCCAGCCATCGGCGCTCGGGCTGAGCACCAACTGCACTCCAGGAGAGAGGCGCACTGCAGGACAGTCTCAGAAACCCACCTGCTCCCCACATAATCACCAAGGTGGAAGAGCAGAAGTCTGGGCAGTTGACTTAGGTACTCAGACACAAGCAGACTACAGAACACGCGTATAGTAACACTTCACTTAGTGATGGGGACACTGTGTGACCACAGCATGCTTACACAGCCTACATACGCCAGCTAGGAAGTCACAAAGTGATGTAATCTTACTCAACCACCACTGTATATGCAGTCTGTTACTGATCTATGTTGCTATGAGGCCCACGACTGCTTATGAAAATGCTTAAGATAGACTGACTGTACAAGGGACTGAACTCAGGCATTCTACCTCTGAGCTAGATCCCCAGCCCTATTTTATTTTGAAACAGGGTCTAAGTTGCTGAGGCTGGCTTCGAACCTGCAATCCCCCTATCTCAGCCTCCCAAGTACTGGGATCACAGGTGTGTGCCACCACACCTGGCACGAGGTGTCACTAAGTTGCTGCAGGTCTTCACTGGCCTCGATCCTTGTCTCGGCCTCCCAAGCACCAGGATGGCAGGCATGGACCCTACGCCTGGCCAAGATTTAAGTCAAAGTGAAGCATAGGACGGCGCTGTCACCAGACACATCCCCTCCCAGAGCCTAAGGAGAGATGCAGCTGGTCTGCAATCTGGCCACTTAGTCTCCTGCAGCCAGTCAATGATCTGACCATCCAGCCCGTCTCACTTGTTGTCTGGGGCTGGGTGGGGCGGGGCCACTCAGTGGCGTTTCAGTGACTACACTGAGGCAATGAGATGCCACAGTTAGAGTCTGGATCTGGAGTGTCACCCAAAGGTCACATGCTCAAGGCTTGGTCTCCAGCTGGTGACACTATTACGGGGGTGGAAGCTTTAGGAGGTGAGGTCTAGTAGAAGAAACTAGTCACTGAGGGCGTCCCTGGAAGGCAGCTCGGACCCTGGTTTCTTCCTGTCTCTGCTCCCTGCCATGACGTTCTGCCTCCCCACAGGCCAACTGCGGTCCAAATAGCATCCCTCCTTCCAGTGGTTTTTCTCAGTATTCTGTCACAGAGATAGAAAGCCAACACTCTACATGTCCCCATCCTGCACCTGGATGAATCTCTGCAGCGGGGCTTAAGGAACAACCCAGGTTTGATGTCCTGGGTATTTTAGAGAACTGATAACAAACTACAGGTTCAGTGATGTAGGTGTATAAAACAACACTTTGGGGGGGGGGGGGGATGGTCCTAATTGCGTTAGCACACCAGCACTGAGCATAAACCTTGATGTATCGCAATGAAATGAAATTTATAAAAGGTTACAGGGAGAGGCCTTCTCCTCAGGGAGAAGGGCCAGGCTGCTGCAGGAGCACGTGCGGCGGGAAGGGAGAACCCTGCACCTTTCAGTCACTGCAGACTCTGCCACGAGCCCTGGGCCAACTTCCTCATTCAGAATGGAAAGATACTAATACCTCTGCATGTTAGGGCTGAAGGTGATGGCTGCAGAGTGGGTGCCAGCCACGGCTGGGACCCCAAGCCCTGCTGCCCCCTGGGAGGACATGCAGTGGCCAGGTGCAGCAGGGAACCCACTGGGCAGGCAGCGCAGGACAGCCCCCAACTCGGGGCCAGGGAGGTCTCACATACCTGCGTGAGCCCAACCTCAGGAGGCATAAGGTCATGCAGCCTCCTCACACCCAGGTGCCCCGTGGTACCTTGTGGACCTCCTCCTTCTCCTGCCGCACCAGGCGGTACTGCTTCTCCAGGCCCTTCAGGCGGTGCGTGGAGTCCTCATGTTCTTGGCGAAGCGTCACCGTGTCCTCCAGCTGTCGCTCAAGCCTATTTGAATCTAGGCAAAGGAGACACAGTTACGCTGGCCAACTACTGACCACAGAGTGCTTGCTGACTCACAAGCTCTCTCTCCTTTTGAGGCTCCCTCGCTCTCACGCACAAGCGTCGCACACTGCTATACTGTAGGGGTCGCTCTCTAGAACCAGGGGTGCAATCGAGGCTTCAGTGAATAATCAACTCCACCTAGGCATTTTCTGGATCAGGGCAGCGGGACTCAGATGGGAAATGGAGAAGAGGACAGGCTCCACATGTGACTTGGAGATGTGAGTCGGCCAATGGCCAGCCAGCCCCGAGGCCTTAGGAGTGACCTGAGTTCCAGGAACCAAACAGAAGGTGGTGATGGGGGCCTAGCCCCTAGACCACCAAAAGGCAGGTAGGGCCACAGATGCAAGAAACTACAGCAACCGTCAGAGCTACACGGAGGGAAAGCAAGAGTTTACAGAGAAAACGTAAGAAGCCAACTGTAGCTGGTAGCCACAAAATTGTATCATGACCACACAGGTGGATGAAATTCTTTTTTTTTTTCAGTACTGGGGATTTAATCCAGGGGCATTCTACCTCTGAGCTCTGCCCCCAGCCTGATTTTTTATTCTTTATTTTGAAATAGGGTCTAAGTTGCTGAGGCTGGCAATGAACCTGTGATCCTCCTGTCTCAGCCTCCCAAGAACTGAGATTATAAGTGTGGGCCACCATGCCCAGCTGGATGATATAATTTCAAACATACTGACAACCTCCGGAACTCTAGGTTTGCTAAAGCTTCTGTTTTTCCTGCTTTTCCATCTTACAAAAAGGCATGGTAGCACATGCCTATAATCCCAGTACTTGAGAGACTGAGACAGTAGGACCACAGGTTTGAGGCCAGCCTCAGCAACTTAGCCAGATACTCAGCAATTTAGTAAGACCCTGTTTCTGGGGGTATAGCTCAGAGACAGAATGCCCTGCGTTCAATCCCTAGTGCCTCAAGTGGGAGGGGACATCCGTGTTCAAGACAGAGGCTACGCAGCCACCTGTGGACACTCACCCGCCACCTTGTTCTTCAAACGCTCGATCTCTTCATTTAGCCTTTTGACTTCCTTGTCTCGGTTTGAGTTGCCCAGGGCCCTCATGGAACCGTGGAGGGACTGCACGGTCTGGGTGGACTCTGAGGGAGACACGGCATGAGCGCGGCTGGCGTGCACGGGAGGCAGCACCGCAGCATGCGCAGCGCCTCCCCGCCACTCACCCTGCAGCTTCCGGCTCAGCTCCAGCTTCTCCTGCTCCAGCCTCCGTATCCTCCTCTCATAAGCTTCGATCTGCAGGCTGTTCTCCAAGTCCCGCTGCACGTCTTCATCTTTGGTCAACGTGTTAGACTGCGTCATGCTCTTCAGAGAGCCTCGGTCAGAAAAGCAGCTGCAAAACAGAGCACCATGCACTGCATTGGTATTTAAAGACTTCTTAAAGCGAGAGACAGCCTTTTTTGTGTGTGTGTGTGGTACTGAGGATGGAACCTGGGGGTATTCTATCTCCGAGCTACAGCCCCAGCCCTATTTTTTTTATTCTTAATTTGGAAACAGGGTCTAAGTTGCAGAGGGCCTCACTAAGCAGCTGAGGCTGGCCACGAACCTGGATCCTTCGGTTTCAGCCTCCCAAATGCTGAGATTACAAGCGTGCACCACCACGCCCGGCTGAGAGACAGCCTTTCTAAAGCAGCACACAAGACACTTGTGAAAAGACTTCACTGTGTATGGAACCAAAGCTAGAGGGGATCCCTCCTTACAACACATGGCAGCCCAAAAAGATGCGACCTCAGAGCCAGTCACAGAAAAGACCTCTGCGATGGAGGGCTTGGCACCTTCCAACACATCGCTCAAGCTCAACTAGAAACACGAACATGTGCTGCTCACTGGCGGGGCCATCTGGGACAGCCAGCAACACTTGGGGTACCTTCTCTACAGACTGGACGGTCCACTGCAGCCACCGGCCGGCATGGCCGAGGCACTCGATGAGGACCAGCTGACTGGGGGCCATCTGTCCACACAAGCTGCACCCTGCCCCGGTGGAGCGCAAAGACGGTTCTCTCCCTGAACAGACGCTGCACGTGCTTAGTTCTGCTTCGCTCGTTTGGAGGCGCAGGCCAGGAAGACTGGAGCTCCTACACCGAGCCTGATAAAGGCACTAGGGCACACAGCTGGTTTTTTTGTGTGGTACTTGGGATTGAACTCAGGGGCATTCTACCTCTGAGCTACATCCCCAGTCCTATTTTTTATTCCTTATTTTGAAACAGGGTCTCACTAAGTTGCGGAGGGCCTCACTAGGTAGCTGAGGCTGGCCTCGAACCCAGATCCTCCAGTCTCAGCCTCCCAAATGCTGGGATTACAAGTGTGCGCCACCAGGCCCGGTTCCACCAGCAATTCTTTAGTCAGTAGCTTGCTGCTATATTCAGTCCAGTCTCCTAGTGACTGGAGCACTGGCTTTGGGAGCCCTTCTTGTGCGTACATCTATTCATCATGGGGTTTATTACCCCAGGTCACCAACATGCCCAGCTGCCCACCACCCACGATGGGAGCTCCTTTGGGCTGGGGGGTGGGTGTCACACGGAGCAGAGAAGTGACAATCAGTTGACAGAGGCACAATCTCTGCTGTTCCTTCAGACTAACCCTTCTTTTTTGGTACTGGGGATTGAACTCAGGGGCATTCTACCTCTGAGCTACATCCCCAGTCCTATTTTTTTATTTCTTATTTTGAAACCGGGTCTCACTAAGTTGCGGAGGGCCTCACTAGGTAGCTGAGGCTGGCCTCGAACCCAGATCCTCCGGACTCAGCCTCCCAAATGCTGGGGTTACAAGTGTGTGCCACCACGCCCGGCTTCAGACTGACCCTTCTAACCATTCCTGACCCCGGGTACTGCCGGTGCCCACGGCTCTCCTCTAAGGGAGGACCCAGTGGAGAGTCTGGCCCCTCCCCAGAGAGGCCCATGAGTATGCCTCAGTTCCCCTGAGCCACCACGCCCAGCTAGCTCTGTTATAAAATATAAACGGATGTGTGTGTCTGCGCAGGGGTTTGACAGGACTGGGCTGTTTTAGCCCTGTGGGGGTCTGCCCTGGGAGGAGAGCCCTAAGCCCTGCAAGTGTGACCAGCACTGGGTGAGCTGGGACGTACTGGAAAGGACAGGCGCCTCTGGGCTCGGGGACTAATGCACCTTGTCCACCTAGAAGGCTTCCCGTGGCCGAGGGCATCGTGTCCCTATCACTCTGGCTCCTCACACCCAGAGGCTTCCACACGCTCGAAGGGCAGTGCCTCTCCTGAAGAACCTCTCCCTGGAGCCAGCACCAGAGATGCTCTGAACCCAGCTCTGCGACCTCCTCCTGGCACTCCTTGTTTTTTTCATGGCCCATTTCCTGTTCAGGCAGAGGGGGAACATCTCAGGCAACACAATTCTGCATTCTCCACCGAGAATGGAGGCCAACAGACATAAATGCCGCCTTGGCACCTGCAAGGCTGGTGCCACCGTGGGCAGATGCTCTCGGCGCATCGTGGCCAGGACAGTACAGAACTGCCGAAGTGGGGCTACAATCCTTGTAAAAGCCAGCAGAGTGCTCTACAGGAAGACACTCTCAGCTGGGGAATTTGGCTACAGCCACTGCCTTTGGCAGCAGAATAAACCCTGCAACACTGATGTGCTACCAACCAGGAGTCAGCAAAATATGGCCCGAGGACTAAACGCCACCCACAGCCTGCTCCTGTACCGACCATGAGCTAAGAATGGCGTTCACAGTTTTAGAGGACTGTAAAAGAATACATAAAAGAGACCACAAAACCAAGAGACCATGTGTTGCTTAAAGACAGGATATGTTCTGAGAAGTGCACTGTTAGGCAATTTTGTCGTTGTGCAAACATCATAGTGTATTTACTCCAACACAAGAGTAAATCAAGCACATGGGGAAAAGATGCAATCCAGAGATGCAAACAAGGAACATGAGCCACACAAGGCTCGGCCAGGGCGCCGCAGCAGACTCCTTTACGGCTCGCTTGCCCCTTCCTTCCTCCTTCCCTGAGAATTAAACCCAGGGGCATTCTACCTCTGGGATACACTTCAGCCCTTTTTATTTTTGAAATAGGATCTCGCAAAGTTGGTGAGGGTCTCACCAAATTGCTGAGGCTAGCCTTGAACCTGCCATCCTCCTGTCTCAGTTTCCGAAGTACAGGATTACAGATGTGCCTCACCACATCTGACTTTGTGTGTTTCCTTTTTATAAGCAGGACTACATTCCACCACACAATAGAATACAATATAGCAAGTACATAAATCAGTTGCATAGTCTTTTTTTTAGTATCAAGTGTTATACACCATACGTAACTCAGCAAAGTAGGTGTGTTTAAACCAGCATCACTACAAACATGTTACTAATGCACTGCACTATGACAGACTTTACGAGGGCTATGACATTGCAAGGTGACAGGAATTCGTCAGCCCCATTGTAATCTTACAGAACCACCATGGCATACAGGATCCGACATTCGCCAAAACATCACGTGGCACATGACTACAGTAACTATTCTGTCCTTTACAGAAAGTCAGCTGATCTGGATACACTCCTGGAGGAATCTAGTGTGCACTTCTTGAGCAACACCATCCCAGCCCTGCAGGCACAAGCATGCACACCCACAAAAGCCCCTTCTCAGAACGGCATCTCCCAGGGAAGGCTCTGCGAAGGAAGGCGGAACCTGGCCATACCTTTCTGTCGTAAATGTGAAACCAATGAATGGCAAATGCAATCCAGAGAAGCCGGTGTGAGAGCCAGGCGGTAATATTTCCTGCAGAAGAACACAAACAATGTGAGTGAAATCTATATCCCCACACACAGCAAGGAGGAAAGCATGCTACAGGAAGCACCAGGCAGAACTGGTGGCCTCAGGGAGTGTCCATCCACCGTGCTGTCTGCAGGGAGTCTGGTATCTATTCTAGTTCTCATTCCTGGCTCTATGCACAACACAGTTAGGAGAATAAATGTACTAACCATAACGCCAAACTTGGATCAGGGTAGTGATTACCAAACTTTTTAAAGCCACAGAATCCATTACTCACCAAAATTGTGTGTAGAGAACAAAAAGGTGGACACATGTAGCCCTCTGGGGACATGGGGCATGGCTGGGACTTCAAGTTTATGGCCCAAAATAGGCCCCAGGCAGAAAGAAGCTCTGGAACCCAAAGGCAGACTGTTTTTAAAAAGTTTATTACAACTCTATTTTTCAGGTGGATGATCTTTCTTCTACAAAAATAAAACTAAAGGTATTTATCTGAAGAATTTAGCGTGGAAACAGTTTTTTTGTTGTTTTGATTCCCCCCACCCCTTTGGTCATGGGGATAGAACCTGGAGGCATTCTACCTTCACATTACATCCCCAGCTCTATTTTATTTTTTGAAACAGGGTCTCGCTAGATTGATGAGAGTCTCTCTACTTGCTGAGGCCGTCCTTGAACCTGTGATCCTCTTGTCTCAGCCTACCAAGTACTGGGATTCCAAGCATGCGCACTGTGTCCAGCTTGAAAATAGTTTTTTGAAGTCAAGGAATAAGCCCTGGAGCAGTGGGATCACTTTCTGTCTTATCCGTATGGCCTGAAGTTCAACTCTTACTTTCAATGTGGAGTCATCTAAGCACGTACTAAGTGCGGGCGGACAACTTTCTCACAAAGCTGCAAGGGGTGCTTAGCAGTTTCTCCCAAGGACATTGGCTCCACCCTGAGGACCTTGAAACAACTTGGTGTTTCCCCAAGGTCAAGATCATTCAACTTAAGAGGTGAACAGGGATAAAACATATATAGCAAATGATACTATTTTATATGAGAAAGTCTTTCAATTAAGGACATTCTTCTTTCATTGAATCAAACCTCAGTTTCTCTACCCTCAAACAAAGTCACACATAAGGGTCTGATAAGACCAAAATGATTTAGAAGATATGAGCAATTTCCTGAGATGGAAGGTACTGACCAGAGCCCAGGCCAGCCCCACAGCCGGAACCCAGTGCTGAAGTCTACGATCTGTCTCTGTGCAAAGAACCAACATCTCTGTGGTCATCACTCTAAACTGAGGTGTACAGAGAATGCAAATGCAGACCCTAGAACATTTAGTGAGCTCCATTTAGTGAGCTCTTGGCCAGAAACCACAGCCGGCTCCCTTCCCATGGTCTTCCTGTAAGCCAGGCCTCCAGGATGTCTTTTTTTTTTTTTTTTTTTTTTTTGTGGTACTGGGGATTGAACCCAGAGGCATTCTACTTTCGAGCTACACCCCCCAGCCCGATTTTATTTCTTATTTGGAAACAGGGTCTCATTAGGTTGAAGAGAATCTCACTCCTTGCTGCGGCTGTCCTTGAACCTGCAACCCTGTCTCAGCCCCCCAAGTACTGGGATTACAGAAGAGCACCACCACGCCTGGCATCTCCAGGATGTCTTGAGTCTCTAAATCTAAGGTGGCAACAGGGTTGCACTAAAGCTGAGCACAGGAGCACATGTGACACTGCTTTGAGAAAAGGCAAAGAATTCCAAAACAAAAGAGCTTGAATTTATGCAAACTAAGTAGTCCATCTTTTTTTTTTGGTGTGTGTGTGTGTGTGTGTGTGTGTGTACCCATATGGTATTGGGGATTGAACCCAGGGGCATTCTACGTTTAAGCTACACCACCAGGCCTTTTTATTTTTTATTTCAAAACAGGGTCTCACTAAGTTGCTGGGGCTGTTTTCGAACCTGTGATCATCTGGTATCAACTTCCTAAGTACCAGATTACAGGTGTGCGCCACTGTGCCTGGCTTCATATCTTTTTTTTTGTACTGGGGATTGAACCCAGGGGCATTCTATCTCTGAGCTACACCCCCAGCCCTATTTTTTTTTTAACAGGGTCTCACTAAGTTGCCAAGGCTGGCCTTGTGGTCACTGTGCAAACCTTCGATCCTCCTCAGCCTCTAAAGTACTGAGATTATAAGCATGTACCACCATGCTTGGCTAGCCCAGCCCTTTCTATTTTGAAACAGGGCCTCACTAAGTTGTTGAGGCTAGCCTCAAGCCTGTAATACACATGGCCATCATCCACTTTTTAACAGGGATGCTGAGGACCAAGCTGAAGGCTGGGGTAAAATGTACGTGTTCTTGAGAAACTACCAAATTTTCCAAAAATGAGTATAGATCTGCAAAGTACTAACTGGCTAAGCAATACCATTAGTCTCACATTGACGATATCCAGCCCTTCTGTGAAGGAACACTGAGAATAAAACCATCTTGATACTTACAGTATTTCTTAGCACATCATCATCCACGTCAAAGTTGGATGTGTCGGAAGGACTGCTCACGTCGGGAATATAAGGTGCTTCCAGATTTCGTATATTTTCCCAATTCAGACCTTCAAAAAATGCGTGTTTTTTGAAGTCCTCGATTCCATTCTGCCCTAGCCGGCGCTCTCTACTGCAGATCAATCTCTGAATGAGATCTTTGGCTTCTTCAGAGACGTCTGTGACGTGGGAAGGGAACTGAAACCGCTCCTGGGTGGGGGGCGAAAGAGCAGTGGACAAACGGACAGTCAGAAAATCTAAGAAGTGAGACAGCAGGGGCGGGGAAGTGTACAACAACTCCAAGGCAGTCCTTTTTATTTCATGACAACTAAGTGTAAACCGAAGCTAGGGGATTCTAATTCCAGAAAGGCAAATAAGAAAATCAGTAGTCTCTCTGGTTTTATTTATAGCTGACTTGATACTACCCTGCAAATAAAATGATAAAATTTTGCTATCAAAGCAGCAAAGAATGTGGACAGCATGCTGTGGGGGTGTGAAGAGGCACAAGAGTGCCGGCTGCCAACATCCAGGGCGAGTCACACCTAGAGACTCAGCTACAGAGACAGTCCCAAAGAATACGTGACATGTGGCATCAAAAGGGACTTGTTTAAAAGACACAAAGAGAAAGGTACACCTCTGTGTGTGTGACACAGAAATGCCAAAACCCTACTGAAATGCAATGTGAGGCACGTCTTAAACACATCAGGCCCCACACCCTCAGTGGCAGGGCGGGCCCGAGTGCCTACAACACTTGCTGTCTCTGCCTCATGTCACCCAGATGAAGGTATTTACTACCAACTTCACAGCACTGCTGTGAAGATTAAATAAATGAGTACATAGAAAGCAGGGGCCACAGGTGCCCACAGCCTGGCACTTGGTATGGCAAGCTCCTAGTGTCCACTGAGTCCTGCTACCTTAGCAGCACTGATCACTGATGGGGGGGGGGGTCACCATATACTGTATGCACCTGTAGAAAAACTGTTTCTAAGTATAACTTCTGCTTTGATTTATAATTAAATATAAAACAATTTACTGCGTTCATGTTAATCTACTCCTCATATGAGCAATTAGTGGGAGACACGGGCTGAAGGGCAGACCGGTGTACAAGTCGGAGGTTCTGGGGACATGTGTGCAGGCACACGTGTGCAAGTGTGTGTGCACAAGAAAGAGCAGGTGGGGAAAAAGAAGGCCATCTGGCAGAGAGGATGCAAGTGGCATTAGAAAGACATTTGACTGTGGAGAATAAAGAGAAAGATAAATGATAAAAGAGGAAATAATAATAAAAAAAGGCTGAAGAGAGGCAACACTGAACTGAAAAACTAATAGCTCAGAGAGGAAAAGAGCAAAGAAATGGGGCCAAGGAAGGATGGAGGACTCCCCTCTGGGAGACGTGCGATCGCTCACGAGGACTGATCCTGTCAGGGATGCAGAGCTGCAGGTGGACATGCCCGCGCAGACCTGCCACGCTGCCCAGGCTCCTCACGCCCCACACAGCCACGCAGCAGCGCATCTTCCCACAGACGCGCTTCACCAGCAGGCCCAGGCCCACAGGCAGCTGGGAAAGGCCTTTGAAGCCCCCAAGCCCACCCACCCGGTCCCCTCCCATCCTGCCCGCCTGCCTGGTCAGCTCCACGCCAACCTCCAGAGCCTAGGTCTGTGCCAGGCACCAGAAAACATGGGGTGTGGGAACATAATGCTAGTCTTACTTCGTGGTTCATGATCTTTCCATAAGTCTCCACAAGCGACTCTGCATAAAACGGCGTTTCTCCATAGAGCATCTCATACATACAGACGCCCAAGGACCACCAGTCACACTCGGGCCCATATTTGCCCATGCCGTCCTCCATGGCCTGCAGAATCTCCGGCGAGATGTA
Organism: Graphiurus murinus; assembly: GCA_004027655.1. Taxonomy (NCBI): domain Eukaryota; kingdom Metazoa; phylum Chordata; class Mammalia; order Rodentia; family Gliridae; genus Graphiurus; species Graphiurus murinus. The sequence continues at coordinate 18,178 of PVLC010031262.1, forward strand.
ATCAGGTGTGCCCACGGCCACAGAGGACTGAACCTGGGGGAGGAGGAGGGGTTAAGAACCCTAGAGCATCTCCACTGCGGTTCCCACCACTGAAACAATCAGGGAATAAAAGTGGCGAAGGATCAGGATTTAAATCTCAATGCAGACAAATATTCTCGGTGGCACTAAGCTCCGTGCAATTCCCAGGGTGCTGGAGACCCCACACAACGCCCTGCTGTCCAGTCCCCACAGGGGCCTCCCACAGCCTCCCGAGCTGCCCCCAGGTGGCGGGCACTGTCCAGGCCTGCCCTTGACTTTTCCATGCAGTACAAACTCGGCTGTGTGTGACCTACTGAGAACTGGACTCAAGGCATTCTAGCTCCAAGCTATAGCCCATCCCTTTTTAAGTTTTGTTTTGAAACAGGGTCTCACTATGTTGCTGAGGCTGGCCTTCAAACTGTGATCCTTCTGTCTCAGTGTCCCAAGTACTGAGATTACATGTGTGCCACCGTGCCTAGCACAACACAGACTCTTATTAAGGGGGCTCTTGCAGCCAGGCGTGGTGGCGCACGCTTGTAATCCCAGCATTCGGGAGGCTGAGACCGGAGGATCCGGGTTCGCGGCCAGCCTCAGCTACATAGTGAGGCACTCCGCAACTTAGTGAGACTCGGTTTCAAAATAAAAAAATAAAAAATAGGGCTGGGGGTATAGCTCGGAGGTAGAATGCCTCTGAGTTCAATCCCCAGTACCGCAAA
>PVLC010031263.1:0-18893 GCA_004027655.1 Graphiurus murinus
TAAGCCCCCAAGGAGTAGCAATGCAAGCTAGAAACAATAAAATTGATTTGATGTATTATTAAAAATTTTATCGAGCCGGGCGTGGTGGCGCACGCTTGTAATCCCAGTACTTGGGAGGCTGAGACCGGAGGATCTGGGTTCCCGGCCAGCCTCAGCTACTTAGTGAGGCCCTCCACAACTTAGTGAGATCCTGTTTCAAAATAAAGAATAAAAAAATAGGACTGGGGGTGTAGCTTGGAGGTAGAATGTCCCTGGGTTCAATCAATCCCCAGTACCGGAAAAAAAATTTTTTATCATAAATTCCAGTGACTATTCAAAGAAAAGTAAGCCTGTCTAGAAAGGTGGGCAGAGGGAGACTTTATTTTGTTATTTACTTTTAAGTTACTCTAAAGCAACTTAGGAGCTCTGGAAGAGTTTCGCTGGTTGATGGCATCAAGGTTCAGTTGCATTTTTTGGGGAAAAAACTTCCCCAAAGCTTCTCTTCCCCTGGAACAGGTAGGTCACTCGTTCTGCCTGTTTGCGGCTCGGCCACAATTAAGTGCATCATGGCAGGCGTACAGCTTATGCCAGAGAGGTGGCAGGACAAGATGCACACCAGGACTGGAGAGAGATTGCTGAGCTCCTCAGTGGGGAAGAGGGGACCAGGGGAGTCCTCTAAAGAAGATTGTCCTCTGGGGTGTGGGAATTGGGACCAGCATAGAGCCCACAGCCGGGCATCCACACAGGTAACAGGTAACCAGGGGACTCACTCCCTTACCTGTCTAGGCTGTGGCCAAGCTAAGATGAAGGCCAAGTTCACTGACTCTGTTTAAATACATTAAAAGAGAAAGAGATCACCAGGAATGGAATTCGTTGATCTAAGCAAAATGAAGCAAACAGAAAGGATTAGGGCTGCGATGTGGGGGCTGACAGATCCACAGAGCAGCCAGCAGGTGGCACCATCGGCCCTGCGCAGGCCAGGGTGTTGCCGCCAGTGCCTGGGGCCTGGCACTCTCCATACGTGGGACCTGGGACCATTCCCTGTTGCCATTTTGCACAGAGCACAGTGACCCTACAATACATATCTTTGAAATGATAAAGCATACCCTGAGCTCTTCAGAATGTGTTTTAAGGGAAAAGAGATTTTTCTGAGGAGTCACTTGTAATCATCCTGAACATTCGATGTCTGTTATCATTTGTAGGATGGTTCTTTATTTCACGAACAGTCTAAGAAGTGTGTCCAGGCCATGAAGCAGGAGTTCAGCGACACTTTCATGCCCCTCTTACGAGACTGCACCAACTCGGATAATCAGAAATGGCTCTTCAAGGAACGCATGTCGTAAAGGGTCACTATGCCAAGGAGCTCTTTGCAGGCCAGTGACTTTGTGACCCACAGAGACCTAGCAGGGGCAGAGACCAGGGCCCAGCACAAACTTGGCTGCTCTACTTTTATAAGGAAATCACTCTGCCACTTGTGAACATGTCAGCAAAAAATGTGAATAAGTTTTGTACTGATTTTGAGAACTTTAAGAATGTCCCCAGAATGCCCTATTTTTCAAGAGTAATCATATGATACTCTTGGTATTTGGAAAATTAAAACCTTATAATATTTTTCTATCCAAATGTATATTCTATAGTTAATGCCTTTTATTCTCACTAGCAAAAAAAAAAAAAAAGTCAATATTTTATTTTGGTACTTACAAGGATTTCCAGGTGTGAAGATGTTTGCAATGTACTTTGCACAAACTGTTAATACCTCAAATGTTGGGTTAGAGTCTTCCCAGTGTGGAACATTGTATTGATTCCTTCAGGTCCTCCAGATGGTCGAGTAGGTTTATTTAATAAAGAATGGTTTTTGGTTATGTATTGCTATCACAGTCAAAACTCCATAATTAGCTGGGCGTGGTGGCGCACATGTATAATCCCAGTACTTGGGAGGCTGAAACAGGAGGATTGGCCTCCCAAGTTCACAGCCAGCCTTAGCAACTTAATGAGGCCCTCTGCAACTTAGTGACACTCTGTTTCAAAATAAAAAAAATAGGTCTGGAGGTGTAGCTCAGAGGTAGAACTTCCCTGGATTCAATCCCCAGCACCACACAAACAAAACAAAACAAAACAAAAAACCTCTATAATATTCATGTTGGCCAAAGGGGACTAACCAAAGCTGAAATCTCAAAGAGATCATTTAATTTACCAAGATAATATAAACTTGAGAGTAGACTTTGTACAGTGCTTAGCAAGAGGTTAGCTGTTTGCTTCTAGCAATCACCACTGTGACTTTAAAGTGTGTTTTATCAAGCTCTTTTTCACGCACATTGTCCTGGCTGAGAGATCCTGTCAGGAATCAAATTAACAATTACCCAGAAACAACTCCAATTGGCCTGGCTGGAATCCACTGGATGCATCTTAACCACTCTGTAGTTTAGTTTCTTATCAGTACAATGCGGATCATGAAACCAAGTTCGGGGCGGTTGTAAGGATTAAATAATACTGGGCAGGGGAGAGCTCAGCTGAGTCCCTGGCACACAATATGGGTTCCTTAGATGTTTGCCTCTATTTTCATAAGTGCCCTGTATAAAATACAAAGCACAGTAAACATCAGTAGGTGTTTATTCAGAAATAAATACAAAATAATTGAATAATTTTATCTTTATGGGCTTAAGTGGTCCCTCAGCAACAGGAGCATGGTGCAGTGTGAACGCCTGCACAGCTTGGTTCTCGGGATTTCTTCTGCCTCTTGCATCGTAGGAATTCGTAATAGCAGCATCCCACTTTCAGGTACCAAAGTCTGTATTCGTTTTCTATTGCTGTGTAACAAATGACCAAAAATAACGGCAGCTGAAAGCAATACCTACTTATTTCTTCACAGTTCCCGTGGGCCAGAGATTGTGCCTTGGAAGGGCAGGCTTGGCCCAACTGGGTTCTCAGCTCTGGGTCTCACAGCCTGAAACTAGCATGTCAGCTTGCTGCTATCTTGTCTAAGACTTGGATCCTTTTTCCCAGCTCACTGTTGGCAAAACTCAGTTCCTTGTGGTTGTAGGACTGAGAAGCTCAGTACCTGGAGGTTGCCTGCCGAGAGAGAGTATGCAATGGCTTTGAATGTCATATTGTGATAGGACCACGTGGTTAGGACCTTGGGGTGGCCCCTCGGAGCACAGAGTAGCAGGTTGAGGTTGGATTTTTGGAATCAGAAGAATCAGAAAATATTCCATTAATAGCAGTGTAGACAGTGCAGGTGTGGTAGAAACTTAGGTTCAGGGATGTCCATCCCCGGCATCCCTACTTACTATTCAAGAAGATGCCATTTTGAATACTTACACACATTCCCAAGAGACCAGCTCCTCCTCATGCGACAGGCTTCTTTCTTGTCCTGTGGGAAGGATTTGTTTATTTATGTACGTTGATTCTGGATTTCTTTATGGGTTGAGTATCTTTCGAGCTGAAATGTCCTGTGCTAACCTGCTTCCCTCTCCCCTATTAGTGCTTCTCATTTTTTTTTTTTCTTGTTTGTACTGGAGATTGAACCCAGGAGCATTATTCCTTTGAGCTACACTCCCAGCCCTTTTTATTTTTTATTTTGAAACAGGGTTTCCCTAAGTTTCTGAGGCTGGCCTTGAACCTGTGATCCTGCTCCCAGCTTGTGAACCGTGGGAATTGCCTGGCATCTTGTTAAAAGAAAGACTTAGATTCAGTAGGCCTAGGATGGGGCGTTTCTCACAAGCTCTTAGGGGATGGCATTCCTTCTGTTTTGTGGACTGTATTTTGAGTAGCAAGATCTTAAAAGTGAGGATAGGAGGGAGAGAAGAGAGCTCCTAGTGGACCTTCCGGCAGGTGTGTCTTTCTTGCATGACACACCAGGGGGTGTTGTGGCTCAGGATATGTGACAGTACTTTTGTGGAGGCCAAGTCTGTTGGTGCCACAAATCCTGCAAGTCAGATCCATGGGAGGAGAGGATCAGAAGGCACCCAGAGCTCACCTGGTGCCAAGGTGGATGTGGCCGGTGGATCCCAGGCGGGTAAGGGGGAGGGCCTTGCCTGAGGTCACACAGCCAGGGAGGGGCTGCATTCTCTTTGTCAATACCTACCATTCTATGTAGTAATCAGTGTTCTGAATATGGCCTGGGTTTGTAGTTTTTCTTAAAAGTCTTATGATGGTACTCCTTCTAAACTGTACATTCAAAAATTGGCTTTGCTATATTATATCATTATAAAGTCAAATTAGTCCCCAATCTTGATAAAAAGTTCTAAAGACTTTGCCACATGGCTTGATGTATCATACCAATATTTATTTGATAAGTGGTATTGGAAATAATGGCCTTTTGCTGTCTCCCAATGTTTATGAAATTTAATACGCTATGCCCCAAATTTCTTGCCTTTATACGCAAATTTAGATACTTTTTTTTTTTTTTTTTTGGACTAGGGGTTGAACCCAGAGGCATTCTACCTCTGAGGTATGCCTCCAGCCCTATTTATTTTTTATTTTGAAACAAGGTCTCATTAAGTTGCTGGGCCCTCACTAAATAGCTGAGAATGGCTGTGAACCTGCAGTCCTCCTGCCTCAGCCTCCCAAGTACTGGGATTGCAGGCATGTGCCACTACGCCCAGCTAGATACTTTTTTTTTTACAGATACTATTTTGTCTGATCTTATAAGGTGAGTTGGGTGAGGATTGTGACCTATCTGCAGAAGCTGCTGCTTATAACAACGCTGTGAACTGAGTACTATTCTATGCGATTTACACAAATGAATCAACTGAATTCTTAAATCACCCAGTGAGGCAAGTGGAGCCCACACAAACCCAGCCCTTGGTTTTAGAGGTGAACATGTTGGGGTTCATGGAGGGTGGGGAACTGGTCTAAGGTCACACAGCTAGTACTAGCAGTGCTGAGGTTTGCCTCGGTCTTACCCCAGAGCTCAGTAGTCACTGCTCTTTCTGCTTCTTTAGGAGGAGAAGAGGCGACTTGCAAGTCCTGCAGCTCCATTGCACCGAGGGCCGTCCCCTCACTCTTAGCCCACTTACGCCACACCTCTAGCCATGGCGTGATTGCTAATGATGAGTCTGTCCTGCTTGGATCATGTGGGAAGTTATGGCAGATTCATATCTCTGGGCAAGCACATTTCTTTTGAAAGTTTCCAGTCAGGGAAGCCCGTATCAGAGGGCCACATGCAGAGCTGCTCAGGGCCCAGACCTGTTCCTCTGTGTGTAGATGTCCAGGTAGAACTCTGTTTTTGCCTGTGCCCACCCTCCACCCTCTTTCTCTTTAAAATGGGGCAGGGGTAGGAGGTATTTCTTCAGTTTCCCCTTATGCGATTCTTACTGCTCCGCCAGAGAGGCCCACAATCAACGGCCAAATCAGCTGCGATTGCTTCATCCGGCCCTTATCCATCCTCAGAGTGCTTAACACCCGAGGGACGCAGGGTTCCATCCGAAACTGCCGGGTCATGAGTCCTCTGTGAATCATCTCGAATCTTCTTTTACAAGGCAGGGGTCAGAGGAAGAGCTTGCTCATGCAAATATTAAGACAGTTATTTCAGCATCCCATAAAGAAATTGCCAGATGGGTGTGCCCATTGGACAGCTCTAGTTAATAACTCCAGGGTGCTTGCAAAGCACCACTGGGTTCTAATCGCCAGCTATTATAAAGGAAAGCAAATGACTGGGTCATAGACTTTGCAGGGATGTCAAGAAGTCACATGCTCCCTTCCCTCCTAATGTAGGAATCTCTCCTCCCTGTCCCGGCATACAGCCAGTCGACCCTGGCTCATCCGCTGCCAGTGAGGGGAAGTCTCAACTTGACACGCCATCCCAACTGTTCCTGGGTAGCTTCCTAGTGGAGCGGAGATGGTCTCACTGTGGCTTCCCTTATTTCTCTGAATCCCTTCAGAGGCCACCCAGCGTGTTTGCTTGCTCTGCTTCAGGACAGCCCCTCAGAGAGGAAGTGTCCCCAGATCTCCCCTGCTCCAGCGTAGCTAGTTTCTTCAGATCATCCTTGTGGGGTGTGGTTTTCATGGAGTTCTGGGAGAGAGTGAAGACAGATGTCTGCATCAAATCTGCTGCATTTAACCAGAGGTTAAGACTCCATTCTGCATCCTTGTAGAAAGCTCCAGGCCAGCTTGGGTGATCCTGGATGCTCTGGCAGTGATGAAGCCACATTGGTAGGATGTAGGGTAGGGAGGGGAGGAGTGTGTGTGTGTGTGTGTGTGTGTGTGTGTGTGTGTGTGTGTATGTGTGTGCGTGTGTAAAGAAAGAAAGAGCTAGTGGTATAAGAGAACAAAACCTTTTACTTTTCGTGATAAGAAGTCAGTAATAATGGCTTAAAATGGAAAAGTCATGAGAAAGCAGGGCTAATATGTCATTTGAAACACAGAGGCAAGTCTACAAAGAGGTAACCGGAAGAGATGAGAGTGAGGGGTCTCTCAAGAGCCCACTCTGGGGGATGAAAAGGGCTGAGGAGAGATGGGACAAGTTGCTGCTGCTTTTATTATAAAGTTTGAGAACTATTTGGCTTTTAAAGCTAAATAGGCATAGTTTTTGGATATAAATTATCTTTAAAAATTCTTCCAAAGTGGAATCTGAATCCAAATTTGTATTAGGAGTGGGATAGTCAGTTTTCTGTGCTGTGTCAGAATACCTGAGGAGAACAATTGAGAAGATGAAAGATTATTTTGGATCATAGTTTCAGGTTTCAGTCCGTGGTGGGCTGGCTCCATTGTTTCAAAGAAGAACAACAGCAGAGAAGGCGCAGGGGCTAGAGGTGTGCAAAGGCACCCTCGCAGTGGCCTCCTCCAACGAGGCCCTAACTGCTAGAATTTCCACCACTTCTCAGTAGCACCATCAGCTGGGAACAAGCTTTTAACATATAAGCTTTGGAGGGGCAGTTAAGATCCAAACGAAAACAAGTCCGGGAAACCGATTAAGGACTGAAGTTTGACTTTTTTTGGTATGATAGATCAGAAAGAAGTCAGAATTTGCAGTAGTTATGACCTGAACAGAAATTCTGTTGCTTGGGTTTTGGGCAAGTCACTTAGCCCTCTGACCAAGCCCTCAGGCCGTGCTAGCACCTACTTCAAGGGGGTCATGAGCATTACGTAAGATAAGGTGGGCCACGCTGGGAGCACAGAGCGCCCAGGCAGGATCCCGAGCTCAGGGACCACTCACTGAGGCTGCTCAGACAAAGACTCCAAGTTGTGCAGTCCCAGAGATAGCCTGGCGACTGGAGCAACACCAGAAGCCACGAGGAACATCTCAGTTGCTCTCCACAAAAGTCCTGTGCTTTTGCCACTGCAGAGCAGAAGGGCAGAAGTCCCCGGGGGGCTCCCAATCCTCCTTCCCTCTCCCTCTGCCAGGAAGCTGAGTGTTTAACTTTTGTGATCATTTGTTCAGCTCTCTGGGAAAGCTTTGAGTCCAAGAGCTGCAGGGAGTGTGGGGGTCATTTCAGTCCAACATTTTTGCCGTAGAGTTGGGGGTGCTGCTTCCTGAGAGGGGACTGGAAGGGGCTGGTTCATCGCTTGTGCCTGGAGACAGGAGTGTGAACCTTAGCCACTGTGTGACTCCTCTGCAAGACTCCTTGGGACCAGGAGCTGGAGGGAAATAGAATGGCCTTTTCTGGGTAAAATTCTGGACAATTGTGGGAACTTGTCCACAGAACCATTTGATTTATGGCGACCCAGCTGTGAGGAACTCTACCAAACAGGGATCAGAGGAGATATACTCCAGATGTGGCCTCATTACAACAGGGGTGGAACAATAGGATCCAAAGGCCTCTTTCAGTTCTGTTGGGCCACGGAGACTTCAAGGCCAACGAGGAAGGACGGCCAAGGGCCTGTGCGTCCAGCTGCTGACTCCAAGCTGGAAAGCAGTATAGAACTCACTCTCTCCAAGTTCTCCAGCAACTACAGCTGGTGAACTTGGGGCTCAGAGAGGGAAAAGGCTGACCTAGTATCACACAGCGAGGGGGTCCCACATTCTGCTGCCGGTTCTAATGTCATAGGATCCAGCTTAAGGCTGTTTTTAATTAAAAGTCCAGGGAGGCTTCACTGTGCCAGAGTCTAATGTTGAGACTGGCCCTGCTTTGAAGAGCAGGGTCAGGCCATGTTGCTGTGGCCCTCAGAGGGAGCCATGGCTGACCCTAATGCTGGGGCGAAATCTCCTTCTCTGCCATATGGACTCCCAAGACCTTCCCAGGCTGTGGGCCTTCTGGAGCAGACTCTGGGACTTGTCGGGGTGTCTACTCTCTGTCCCCCAAGGTCGAGGGTGGGGTGGCCTGGTGAGGGGACACTGGATGCTCTCCTGCTATGCTGCCTCCTTGGGAGTGGATTTTAGTGTGTATCTGGAAGAACCTCAAATTGAGTCTGGCTACTTTTTTATATATATATACTGGGGATTGAATCCAGGGACATTCTACCTCCAAGCTACACCCCCAGTTCTATTTTATTTATTTTTTTATTTTATGTTTTAGTTTTGAAACTGGGTCTCACTAAGTTACCATGCACTGGCCTCTAACCTGCAATCCTCCTGTAGTTCTGTCCATGGGGGAAATGCAAAATTAGTTTCTTTCATAACAGAGGTTCAGATGTATGGAGTCAACACACATGCCCAGATTATTTCTACCCCTGGGAAAAAACTCAACTTTATTTTAAAAGCCAAAGTTTATGACAACTATCATGATTATTACCATTTACCAAGAGTATACTACAACAGACTCATGAAGGAGGTATTTTCTTTTTTTCTTTCTTTCCTTTCGTGTGTGTGTGTGTGTGTGTGTGTGTGTGTGTGTGTGTGTGTTGCTGGGGATTGAACCCAGGGGCACTCTACCTCTAAGCTACACACTCAGCCCTATTTTTTACTTGGAAACAGGGTCTTGCTTAGTTGCTGACAGCCTCACTAAATTGCTGAGAATCTTGTGTTACTGAGCCTAGCTTTGAACCTGTGACTATCCTGTCTCAGCCTCCCAAGTACTGGGATAATGGGCATGTGCCACCACTCCTGGCTTGAAGGAGGTACATTTTAGCTCCAATTTTTAGGGGGAGGAACTGAGACTGACAGAATGGTTCCCATTTGAGCTGATGGGAACTGAGTTCAGTGAGATTACAGCCTCCTTTGAACTCCTTTGAACTGCCTGCTTTATCTCAGCCAAAGGACACAGTTGCTTTCATGACTGCCTTATCAAAACTGCCTCTTGAACACCACACTCCCAAAGCAAGCCTTTACATTGGTGTCTGACACATCCATCTCAATCACCCTGGCTCACAGAGACCTTCGTTCCCTTAGGAAAATCTCTTCAAGGCAGCGTGACTCACGTTGAATTCCTGGCAACTGTATTTTTAAAGCCTCCGAGGATAGCACCCAACACGCTATACATACCCACTACCTGGTAGCTATTATTATATAAGGTGGGTGACACTGTTTGGTTCCCTGGGTTTTCCTCTGCTCCTCACAAAGCACAGTAGAACAATGTGATAAAAATAACATCTCACTGAGGAGGGGCGTGTCCACTGCAGTTGGCCTCCAGAAGCATCCTTCCTCCCCACCTATTGGCAGAAGCAAGAAGACGCTTCCTTGGATTCGGGCTCATCACCTGCCTACTGCCTGGGCCTGCTCTCCTTGGGCTGCATCGTCCCCTCCACGTGCTGGTGGGGCAGGTTCCTCTGTCTGTGGTGAGGAGACCCCGCCCCTTCCCCCACCCCCAAATCCATGGCATGGCAGCCTTGGCCTTGCCGTTTCTTCTGCTGCTGATTCCTTGCCCGCTTGGCTGAGAGGAGACCTGCCCTTTAGTGGGGTGGAGTTGTCAAAATGGATTTTAAAATATAGGTTGTATTTTCATTTTTGGTCATTTGCTAAATTTGGTCACAACTCATGTCCCCTGGTTCTAAAAGGAGAGGGAGGAAGCAGCAGCCCTTGCCCGTGTGCTTCTTTGCCCGTCTCGGGCTTCCTTCCTGAGCTCTCCGAAGTGGCTCTGTAGGAGTAGGATGGACAGATGTGGCCCTGAAGATGTCCCCATGGTGGCCCTGGCCTGGCAACCTGGCATGGACTGGTGTGGTACACTGCCCCATGGGAATGCAGAGCACAGATGCTGTCTCCACCCCAGGGAGTGAGACCCACTGGGGGCCCGGCCAGTTTTGACTTCAGGTGGACATAGGTGGGAGGAGGAGTTAGAGAAGCCAGGGACCTCGCCTGCACCATGCAGCATCCGTGGTACCCGACAGGCTGAGGTGGCCGTGGACAAGAGGGGAGGCCACGGTGGAGGGTGGTGGGGCAGGGGCAGTATTCCTGAATAGGGGAGGCAGGAGGTGAGGCCAGGTCCTAGAGGCACAGCTGGAGGGGAGTGCCTCCTCCCATTGCATCACACTTCCTTGAGCGGCTGCAGAAGGCTGGGCCGCTATCACACTGTGTGGTTTGGCTGCTGTCTCCAGCCTGAAACTGAACCTCTCCTGCCGAGGTCAAGGACCTCTCATCTGCAAATCCCATGAAAAGTTTTCTTTCTCATGTTCCCGCACCTCCCTACTGCATCAGGCCCGTCTTTCTGTATCAGGCAGATTCTTTCCTCTCTGGATCCCTGTCTACATCCAGACCCTTCCTTCTCAGTCACTTTCTGTGGGCTTCCTTCCTAGCACTCTTCCCAGGTGGATGACACCGGGGACCCTCTTGTGACTGTCACGTTCTTGCTGGGTGATCACAGACGCAGGTGCAGCTCTGATACCAGCAGTTACCTGTGTCTATCAGGTAGGGACTATTCAGCTGCAGGTATCAGGGAAAAGCTGAAAGGCCGTGGCTGAATCAAATCAGAGGTTTGGTTTTTCTTGTCTCAGATGAAGTTACCAAGTTTGTGCCCAACATCAACAGGTAAGTTCACAGTGGAGAGGAGGTGGAGGTGTATTTATTGAGAGATAGCCGACGTTATCATGATCTCAGCTGTGTGTCTTGCTGCCCTTGGGCTGTGAAGGAGCCTGAGGAGGGGACTTTTCAAGCTGGAAGCTTGTCATCCTAAACAAGTACAAGGTGTCTGTGGTAAGGAAGAAGGGCAGAGTGAGTATTGGGTAGGTCACTGGCAGGACTTTTCAATAGTCACAAATCAAGGGTTGTCAGGTAAAAGATAATGAAGCTCAGCATGGTGATGCACACCTGTAATCCCAGGACTTGGGAGGCTGAGACAGGAGGATCACCAGTTTGCAACCAGCATCAGCAACTTAGGCCCTCCGCAACTTAGTGAGATCCTGTTTTGAAATAAACAATAAAATAGGGCTAGGGGTGTAGTTCTGAGGTAGAATGCCTCTGGGTTTAATCCCCAGTAAACACACACACACACACACACACACACACACACACACACACACACTCACACATACACGATAATGAGTCTGGGCATGGTGGTATAGACCTGTAATCCCAGTACTTAGGAGGTTGAGACAAGAGGAATCCCAGGTTCGAGGCCAGTCTCAGCAACTTAGTGAAGCCCTCAGCAATTCAGTGTGACCCTGTTTCAAAGTAAATAATAAAATAGGGGTGGGGATGTAGCTTGGAAGTAGAATGTCCCTGGGTTCAATCCCTAGTACCCTTCCACACACACACACAAAGATAATGAAGAGAGAGGCAACCCTGGTTTACGGTAACACTGGTGATGTTTGTCATCCTCGTGAAGCCACCAGGACACAGTGGCAGGCAATGCCACATTTCAGGCAGACAACGTGCCACAGACCTTCCTTCATGCTCATCCCTCTCCCTCCACCTCTCCATGGGAACTGTGTTCAAGTTACTGGTCCTGACGTCGCAGGGATGGAGGGGGGCAGTCTCTGTGAAAAAGAAAAGAATAGTAAAAAAACATACAGACCCCTGCTGTCATGGCCCAGACGTGTTTCCATTTCTCTGTGTTCCCATTAGAGGTGGAACGCAGTGCTCCAGCCACAGTCTGACCAGCCCAGGGCAAGCAAGCACTCACCCATTTGTCCTGGACTGCAGCCTCCAGCAGCGTAATGCTGGAGCAGACATGCACCACGGCAGATTCCCTGAGCTGAGGTCAGCTTAGACCCCCAGCGCTTCAACAGTTGCCTGGTCATGTCTCCCTTTTCCTCTCCTAGCATTTGTAAGGTTGCAAACTGAAATCCCAGGTTAAATCCAACATTTAGCTTTAGAGTATATTCTTTTACTGCTAATGGCATCCTCTGCTGAAGGCATTTCTACTCCGAGCCCCAGTTTCTGCACAGGTCTGTTGGGATGGTCAAACATGTCATGAAAATACAGAGACTTTGAAATATGTAAAAAAATTATTTGTTGTTATTTTTGGAAAAGATTTCTGGTCCCCCCCACCATGCTCCACTCCCTCCCCCTTTTGATACTGAGGATTGAACCCAGGGGCATTCTACCTCCTGGCTACACCCCTAGCCCTTTTGATTTTGTCTTATTTTGAAACAAGGTCTCACTAAGCTGCTGAGGTTAACTTTGAACCTGTGATTCTCCTATATCAGCTTCCAAGTACTGGAATGCAAGCATATCTGGCTCATTTCCCCTTTTCTACATAAAAATAGAACTTTCACCTTGGCACATAGATGCTTAGCACAAGAAGGTAATTCTCAACTTGCCCTGCACCAGATGTGGATGCAGGAGGTGAGGGGGAGCAGTTTCAGGTGCTCCTTGACTTGCAATGGCGTCACATCCCCATAAACCCGTTGCAGGTTGAAAACATTGTTAAGTTGGAACTGAGTTTAATACACCTAACCTATCAAGCAAGCATCATAGCTTTAGCCCAGCTGCCTTCAACATGCTTAGAACATGCTTCAACATGCTTAGAACACTTTGCCTACACTTGGGCAAAACCATCTGATGCAAAGCCTATTGTGTAATAAAGTATTGGGTGTCTGGTGTGGTTTGTTGAATACTGTCTTGAAAGTGAAAAGAAGAATGGTCGTATGGATATGCTTTCCTCCTGTTGGCAAGTCCACCCATCAGAAGTCGAGGACCATCTGTATTTATTCAAGTTCCAGTTGTGTCTTTGGAGGGACAGGGTGCCCTCCCTTGCTCTCTGCCCCTCATGGCTGAAGTGTAGACATGGTGGTGTGTCCCCTTGGGCCACCTGGATGAATACAGCTTCCCTGGGTGGGCAGAGAAACAGATAGGAGAAGCCAGCCCCTTATGGCTCCAAAGAGCAGCCTCGCCCTACTCAGCCTGACTTTCTTGTGAGTGAGAAATGAACTCCTACTGTGTTTAAGCCACAGTTATTTGTGTCGCTCAGCTCAGCCTATTACAGTCTAATGAATGAACTTCCTTGAGGCAGTTTAATTCAAAGAGGCAGGCACAGAATCCAATAAAATAGGAAAACATAGAAGGATAAACAGATGCCCCAAAGAAATAAACTTTTTTCCCATTTTTTTCTTTCTGCTTCTTCCTTTTCTTTCTTTCATTTCTCCTCTCTTCGTCCATCTAATCTTTAAACATGTATTGGCTTCAGCTGGGTGTGTGGAGGGGCATGCCTATAATCCCAGTACTTGGGATGCTGCGACAGGAGGATTGCAGGTTCAGGACCAACCTCAGCAACTTAGCGAAACTCTCAGCAACCTAGCAAGATCCTGTTTCAAAACAAAAAAATAAAAAAGGCCGAGAGTGTAGCTCTGAGTTCAATCCCTAGTACAACAAATCAAAACAAAACAAAAAAACCCCACACAAATACATTGGCTTTGCCTTCTGTGCCAAGATACTGGGATGCTGAAGGCACAGCATCTGCTATGAGCTAGAGAGAATCCGCCCTCCAGGTCACATTGCAGGTCACCTTGGAGGTGTGGACAGGGACATGGGTGGACCCAAAGGCAGCTGGGAGGGAGGGGGACGCCTGCTTGAGTTGATACAGGATGGGGTAGAAGTATCCAGAAGGGCCATAGGAAGGACAGCCCAAGGAGAGCAGACATTTTGTGCCAAGTCTCAGCTGTGTGCAAGAGCCTGGGGTGTGGGAGCTGTGGGCTTGGGGGCCGGGTGAAGCGAGGGCTGGGAGACTTGCTTTGCAGAACACCCTGCCAGAGGGCAGTGTCCTCCTGAGGAGGGCTGGGTGAGGGAGAAACAAGTGCCCTGCAAGCGAGCCCGCTGTATTTATTTATTTCCTCTGTTCCCCACGTCTCTAGTCCTGTGCACTGAACAGGACGCCGCCTGGTTTCACTTAGTTTCCACAGGAAGCTGGAAAGAGCAGCATCCGTCTAAATTCCCCCTAAGTTGCTCCAGATTTCCAGGGTCGGTGTGGTCCTCGAGAGGCACAGTCTCTGTGGGAATAGAGAATGACTTGCCCAGAGGATCTGCCCTATCGTGGCCACAGAACTGGTGGGCTTATGCCCAGACGTTGGTGGCGGCAGGGTCCCCCCACCAGCTCCCTACACAATACAGATGTTGAGCAAGAATTTTGCTGGGAGCATAATGGGCGGCATGGGAGGCCCCCGGAGAGGGGAGCGCAGGCCTCGTTCCCACGGGCTCCTGCCCAGCCCTCCAGCCGTCCTGAGTTTCATGTTCTTGGGAGAAGGGGTAGCCCAGCAAGAGCTCCAAGTCCCAGCAGCTGCTCCTGGGGAAGGCCATGGCTCTCCTCACATGGCCTTGGGGCGCTTGCCTCCCAGCCAGAGGATGTTGTTTTGTCCACAGCTGCACATCAGGTTGTTGGTTGAGGGGACACTTTCTCTTCTGTGGCCCATAGGAGAGAGCTTGGAGCTGATCTAGAGATCTGGTTCCAGTCCTTGGGCAGTGGCTTCCTCTCTCTGAACCTCAGTTTCCTAGTCTGTAGGGTGACCCAGGTGGCTCTGAGGTACTGTGTGGACTAGGTGTGGACTCTGGGTGGTCCTGGGCAGGTCCTTAACCTTGCTGGCCATCATGAGGACAAGGGACCTGGTCATCTCAGCCTCAGGCTTTGAGGGCTTAGTGATAGCAAAGGCACCACCTCCACAGGATGCTGGGAAAGGGACTTGCTCCCCACCCCCTGGCAGCATAGTCTCAAGTCTGCCTGTGGGAGCTAAGCACGATTGGCACAGAAGGACTGGGGTTCACCCTCTGCCAGACCCCTGCCCCAGTCTCCACAGGGCAACGAAGTGTCTGCCAGTGTCTTTCTGGGGGATCCTGATGGTAACTCCCGCCATGCTCTGTCCTGTCACTCCCTCTGGTCCCTTCCAGACTCTAAACTGTCCAAGCCTGGCCTCCTGGGACTGGGACCCGCCCAGGAGGGGCAGGAGGGGGCGGAGCAAGCACTGTGGGCACATGGGCTCCTTCCCCTCGTTCTGCCTGAGCATCCCTGTTGCTCTCTCGGAGTGGCCTGGCCGGTGTCCTCTTGGTCCTCTGCTCTCTTCTCCTGCAGCACTGGCTCTTTCTCTCCAGAGACCTGATTGTGTTTGTAAACACGCGTGTATCTTGTACTCACTCACTGGTCACCCGATTCTTGCAATGAGTTATAGAGGTGAGAAGGGCACAGGTTGTGCTGGCCTGGCTATAGCTCCCCATTGTCCATACAGTGCCTGATAAACAGTGGGCTTTCCATAAATACTTGTTGCACATGTGAGAGAAATGCTCACCCAGAGAACCTAGACCTTGTCAGAGAACAATCACAACATGGGTACTGACATTGTGGGCATGGAGCCGGCCCTGAGGCTGGGCACTGGGAGAACAGGCCACTTCCCATGGCCCATGGGTGGGGGGTGGGAAAGAGAACGAGGCCATCGGCCACTGAAGTTACACGTGTCCCAGGAGCAGAGGAAGAGCAGGACTGAGGTGTCTGCCAGACGTAGCCATGGGAGGTTATGGTGATCGTGAGGAGGGGGAGCCGGAAGCCAGGCTGCAGCGGGTGGGCAGGAGTCCAGGAAGTGGACACTGTGAGTCTCATGACTATTTCTGGACACCAGACCAGGAATGGGAGGAGAGATGACATTAGCTGTTTCTGACCAAGCAGGATCTCATCAAAATTAGTTTGGAAAAGTTTCCAAATAATAAAAATGATTCATCCATGAGACAGTTAGCAAAATATGATGCCTCAGCTTCTTGTCTCACTGAAAAGTAGGATGTCAAAGTTGAAGGGACTGCAAAGGCCAGAGGATTCCAACACAACCCTCCCATTCAATTAATGAGGGGCTTGAGGCCCAGAGAGGGGCAGGGACTTGCCCAACGTCACACAGCAGATTAGGGAGAGAGCCATGTTTAAACTCAGGCTCCTATAGGCCTAACTTGGGGCTCTTTTTTTCCATATTCCATGTCTTTGTTTCCTCTGTCTTTTCTAAACAATCTTTACTGGCTCCGGGAAATGGAAAGGATAGTTATTTTTAGTTTATTCAAAATGAAAAAATGGGTAATGGGATTTTCATCCCTGTATATCAAATCCTAAGTATGCTTTATGTAAGAGCTAAATGACTTCACATTGGGAACAAAGATTCCTTTGAATATTAAAAGCTCCAGGGCGAACCCCAAATTGGTCCAAATGACTGGGCTTGGCTTTCCTTGCCTAGCTGACGGAGAGTGCTGGGCAGAGCTGCGTGTGTGTGTGTGTGTGTGTGTGTGTGTGTGTGTGTGTGTGTGTAAGGCATGAGCATGCACACACGTCTGTGTTCAGCAGGCTCCCTCTGTGGAGTGATTCCCAGGGCACCAGGACAGACACCAGGACCTGAACCTCCTCAATACTGATTATGGTGATGATTAATTGTGGCCATATATAACATAGAATTTACCATCCTAACCATTTCTAAGTACACAGAGCAGTAGTGTTAAGTACATTCACACTGTTGTGCAACCATCACTGCTACCCATCTCCAGAACTTTTCATCTTGCAAAATGGGAACTCTGAAACCCATTAAACAACAACTTCCCATTCGCCCCTCCCCAGCCCCCACATCACCATTCTCGTTTCTGTCTCCATGACTCTCACTCCTCTAGCTAAGCCCTGTGAGTGGAGTCACCGGGCACTTGTCCTCTGGGACTGGCTTGTCTCACTTTCCACACTTCTCTGGGTATGTTCCTTGTGTCCCCAGCCCTACCAGGAGGTGTCCTCTGCTGACGACAGGCCAGTTCCCTGGGAAGAAAGCACTTCATGGCTTATTGTCACTTTTTTTGGTTAATGCCAATCAGTAAATGCTTTCTTGAGAGCAGGTTTGATGGCGTTGGGGGTGACCCTGATTGAACAAGGAAGAGGGAGAGGCATTAATGACAGAGAAAAAAATCATACAGCTTGAAAAAATATTTCTGGGGTCATTACAAGTGACTCTATGGGGGCAGCAATTAGTTTTATAACACGGCCACCTCCTAAATCTGTGTCTCTGGGTCTATTGACCTCATGTCTTGCTCTGACCTGACCCCTGAGGAGTTATAACTGAGGTGCCCTATAATGACTGTTAGTGAGACACAAAGTAGTTCTCTCCTACTTGGGTTGCAGTCTATAATTCAGGACCTTCTCTTATGTGTATTACTTTATTTAGTCAAAATGACAATGCTGTGTGGCATTTAGAATGGACTTACCGCCATTTTTCAGATGGGGAAACTGAGACTGAGTGGGCTGAAGCAACCTGCTCAGAGTTGTAGAATCACTAGGTGGTAGCACCGGATGGAGAATCCTAGTCTTTCATCCAGGGCTCTCCTCTCAGCTTCACATTTTGCTGACATCGATTAACTTAAAAATATCTAAGGGTAGCATCTATTTGCACATGCCTGCCTGACTCTCTCCCACCACCTCCCAGTTGACCTCAGACCAATCCTTCTCCAAGAATGATGCATCATCATCCAGATGCTCAAATTAGAAAGCTGGGAGTCGTCCTTGACATCTCCTTCTCTCCTGTCCCATAGCCGATCTTCAATTAAGTCCTGTGGTCTGAAGTTCCTAAATGTGTTTTCAATAGGGCCACTTCTCTGTGATTCTGGACAACTGGAGTCCAGGCCTCTATCTCTCATCTGGAGAAGACCTTTTACATTCCTATGCTGATTTTTTTTCCTGTTCTCTTTTGTGGTTTCTCAATTTGAACAAGGTTAAACAGTTTCTGCATGGTAGGATTTCTCAGAGCTTTTCATATGGTGATAATGGTCAGGGTGACTTGCCAACTAGGGGAGTGTGCATTTGGCATGTCCCAGACTTACTTGGCCACTCCTGTACCCTTGTACTTTCTCTAGAGCTTCTCTCCACATCTGTTCTCTGCATGGAAGCCACAGAGACCTCTACACCTTCCAAGTCCATCATGCTGTCCCTCCTACCTTCCTTCCATACTAGCCTTTAGATTTCTGACATGTCTGACAATGCACCACTGATGCCCAACTCCTTTGCCAGGCTGCTGCACCCACTCCCAGCCACAGCAGAGTCTGCTGCTGATGCTCATAGCTGCCACTTCTGGGGAGCCACCTTCTCAGGGAGGCCATGATCCCTTATGCTCTAGCAGCATCTCCTAACCAATGTCTGACTTAGTGGACGTGTTCATGAAAGGCTGCCCCACCCTAGTCTCCAGCAGAGAAACCCTGTTGTGCCAGCTGTGCATGGGAACAGGGTTAGACTTTCCAGGAGATCATATCCTCCTAAAGTCCTCTCTCCTTCCCTTCTCTGTTTCCCCCGGTACCTGGAGGCTTTTCCTGAAGGGCATCTCCCTGTCTTAGCCTCTGCTTCTCAGGAGCTCTATCTAGGATGGGCCACATTCCTGGGCACTGAGGGATCTTCACACGCTGTTTCTCACTCATGGTGTCAGACTCCTTTGCCTTACAGATTCTTATAGCAGGTGCTGTCCAGCACAGTGTGAGCTTCATTTGTGAACGTCTCCTCACTAAGTAACTAAGGTCTGTCTCCCCAACCAGCAGTCCATGAAGGTCAAGGTGTAATTCTGCTCACTGCTCCATCTCCTATGCCAGATAAGGATTTGAGATGTTCCTAACAAGGGAAAGTTAGAAAACACCATAAATATCCAGAGTGCAAATTAAAAGAATTTGTAAAATATAATAGGCA
>PVLC010031264.1:0-18952 GCA_004027655.1 Graphiurus murinus
TTTTTTTGTTTTTTTTTTTTTTTTTTTTTTTTTTTTTTTGCGGTACTGGGAATTGAACTCAGGGGCATTCTACCTCCGAGCTACACCCCCAGCCCTATTTTTTTATTCTTTATATTGAAACCGAGTCTCACTAAGTTGTGGAGTGCCTCACTAGGTAGCTGAGGCTGGCCGCGAACCCGGATCCTCCGGTCTCAGCCTCCCGAATGCTGGGATTACAAGCGTGCGCCACCACGCCCGGCTGTTGCCCGTCATTTTTACTATTCAGTGTACAGTGGTATCTCATCGTGGATTTAATTTACCTAACTACTGATGATGCTGAGCAGTCTTTCAGGTGCTTCTTAGCCATTTACATGCCATCCTTGGAGAAATATCTATTGAAATTTATTGTCCATTTTAAAATTGAATTGTTTGCCTTCTTGAGTTTTAAGGGCTCTCTGTAAGTCCTTTATAAGGTAGATGACTTGCCAATGTTTTCTATGAATCTGTGGTTTGTCTTCGTTTTCTCTTTTAAGTATACTTTTACTCATGCATTGTGATTATACATCGTAGTGGGGTTCAAAGTGATACAAACATGATGCACACAGCACTTGGTGTGTTTCCCTACAGATCCCACCCCACTGCCCACTGTGAATTCCAGTGAGACTGGTGGTGATACCTTCATGTATGGATGTAGCGTTATTTGAACTGTCTCCTTCCCCCTTCCCCGATCCCTGCCTCCTTCCCCCAGTCCCCTTCCACTATCCTGCTGGTCTCTTTCCTCATTCATCTGAAGTCCATTTTGTTTCCTGTTTTCTCTCTAGCTTCCACATATGAGAAAAACACACAGCCTTTGACTTTCTGAGACTGGCTGGTCTCACTTAGCATCATATTCTGTAATTCAATCCATTTCCCTAAAAATGACATAATTTGGGGTTTCTTTATGGCAGAGTAGAATTCCATTGTGTGTATACACCACACTTTCTTTATCCATTCATCTGTTGATGGACACCTGGGTTGGTTCCATAATTTGGCCTTTGTCTTTATTTTCTTAATGATGTCTTTTGAAGTGTAAAAGTTTTAAATTTTGGTAATGTCCATTAAATTTCTGGGTTGTGTGTTTAGTGTTGTATCAAATAAATCTTAACCTAGCTCAAGGTCTCAAGGACTTAACCTCTTACATTTAGGATTCTGATCCATTTTGAGGGTTTTTTTGTGTGTGTGTAGTATGAAGTGAAGATCATCTGGATAGTCAATTATCCCAGCACCATTTGTTGAAAAGATGATCATTTCTCCCTTTGAATGCCTTGATACTTTTGTCTAAAATCAAGTGGCCAGACATAAAGGTTTATTTCTAGACTCTCAATTCTGTTCTGTTGAACCATGCGTCTTTATGCACATATACACTGTCTTGATAAATTTAGCTTTATACTAAGTTAAAGTCCTCCAAATATATTTTCTTCTTCCAAAATTGTTTTGGCTCTTCTGAGTCTTTTGCATTTCCATATGAATTTTAGGATAAACTTGTCAAGTTTTGCAAAAAGCATGCTGAATTTTTGTGTGTTTGTCCTCCTATTTCTTACATGAAGATAGCATACTACAGATATTCTTGAATTTTTCATTTAATGGTATATTCGAAAAATCACTGCAAATCAATGCATATTCTCATTCTTATTTTTTTTTACAGTTGCATCATACTCCATGAGGTAGGTGTATCATATTCATTAAACTGCTGTCCTGTATATGGACTTTTTATTTTCAGTATTTTGTAATTTTAAACAATGCTGTAGTGACTAACCTTGTATATATTTATATTTCTGTTGTTAGGTGGATTCTGAGAAGTGGGATGGCTGGCCAAAAGATAAATGCATCATATGTCCCCCAAGGAAATAGCAGCTGTTTGACTTACTTCTGTTTTATTCCTTAGACATTGATGAATGTGAAAATGAACTCAATGGCGGCTGTGTCCATGACTGTCTGAATATTCCAGGCAATTACCGCTGCACTTGTTTTGATGGATTCATGTTGGCTCATGATGGCCATAATTGTCTTGGTAAGGAAAACAGTTTGGAAGTGGCAGTTCTCCTCTACCTACCCTCTAGCACCCCCACCCATTTCTTTCCTTTGGTGAAAACCTACTCATGAAACCAAAAAAGGAATCAAAGACTTGTGTTTTCTGGCCCCATAGAAATCAGACTCCCTGGTAGGAAATCAGGTGAAGTATTTTAGTTATTTTATTCTGTTTTATTTTTGCAGCACTGGGGATCAAACTCAGGGCCTCTCACATGTGAGGCAACATTGAACTACGTCCCCTTTTAAAAATCTCTTTCAAATTTTTTATTATTTACTTATTTAGTTAGTTGTTCTGGGGATTGAGCCCAGGGCGTTATGCATGCTAGGCAAGAGCTCTTCCACGGAGCTACAACCCCAGCCTTATTTCTTTTTTATTTTGAGACAAGGTGTCACTAAGTTGCCCAGGCTGGCCTTAAACTTGTGATCCTCCTGCCTCAGCTTCCTAAGTACCTGGGATTACAGGCATGTGCCATTATGCTTGGCTAATGTTTGGGTTTTTACATGAATCATTCATAACATAAGTCTTTCCTCAGTCTCAGGAGATGTGTAGACAGTGTCATTACTATTTCCTGATTTTCTGGCACTGACATGTCATCTTTAACATCTTTGGTCTTGTTTTGAACGGGTTCTCCTCAACTAGTTCTTTAAAGCTATAAGTGTCTTTGTTCTGAAATTAGGTAAAACTCCTTGTCCTGAAGACTTTAAATGTGGACTTGAGGAGTCATAGCCAGATAGAACCCCCTATTTTTTTCTTGAAAGAGAGAGAAAATCAAACAGAAACTCTCCAGGAACATCCTCCTAGTATTCCACAAAACAGAAACATCTGTTGGAGTTTCGGTTCCTGAATTAGATACTACAGAGTTGTTTACACTGGTTCCTTGTGCCAGGAATAAAACAGGACTTAGAACCAGCAAGAAATTGGATGGGGTTGAGTGTTGGGTTGGATAGTCTTTGAGGACACGGCACACCTGATAGGTAGGTGTTTATGGGTTGCTTTTTTTTTTTTTTTGGTACTGGGGATTGAACTCAGGGGCATTCTACCTCCAAGCTACACCCCCAGCCTTTTTTTTTCCTTCTTTAAATTTTGAAACAGGATCTCATTAAGTTGCTGAGATTGGCCTTGAACCTGTGTTCCTCCCATCTTAGCTTCTCTGGTACTGGGACTATAGGTGTGCGCCACCACACCTGGCTTGTGGTTTGCTTTTTAAGGCTGTGTTCTCAGTTATGCAGGAGGACATTATGGGAGACACATGACATCAAGGTCCTTTGATGCTGGTGACCCTTCATGTAATTGACCTCTGGTGTTTACTTGGCCAACTAAGGCATAGCAAGAGCCTGACTCTTGCTCTGGGACAGCCAGATTCTCCTTTATGGTATGGTAAGAATGGCCACTTTATCAAATGCTTTGAGATCAACATCAAGACCCTAGAACAATCCAGGTAGGGTTTATATTTTGAGTGGTGGGGGTCTGGAGGTGTGTGTGGGGGGGAGTATTTCCATTTGGGGCTCAACCCTGATGCGACCTCTGTCCCACTTTACTATCACCTGGAGCTCCGTCCTGATGTAGACCTGGCCCTTTCCTATTTGTGCCCTCTGGGGAAAGTCAGGCTTCAGGTGGGTGCACAGAGCATGTGGTCTTACAGGCCTACAGCTGTCAGTTAGACTTGATCAAAGATAGAGGACCACTGACCCTCTGTAGACTCTTTAGGCAGTCACTACCACAAAAGACACACTGAGAACATATGCATACGCCTGAGAAACAAATGCAACACTTCTGTGCATCTCGGCCCTAAGTTTAGTTCCTACTAATGGAGCCTGGGAGCTCATCGAAGCTTTTCCGCTTCGCAGCTGTAGTTCTCAGCCCTGGTAGCACAGGAGAATCACCTGAGCTTACCAGACACCACCGCCCACGCCTCACCCAAGCCCAGTTATATCCATGTCTCTGGAGGATGCGCCCAGGCATCTGGGCATTCACAGGTAGGCAAGGTTGACACCCCTGTCTCCTAGTTTGGAGAAACTCACCAGCCAGGTAACAGATATTTGTGTGTGTGAACCCGTGCTTTTGTCTTCTCCAATCTCTGTGTGTCATCCAGCTTTAATGACACAATTCTGATGGCTTTGGAGATAAGACATTGGGCGAAGTGTGGGGTGGGGTGTGGCAGCTCAGAGGGATCACGCTTTCACTCATAAGCAATCCAGGATGAGGTGCTCAGGGGAACAGACCTGCGCACCCTGAGTCCTCGAGGCCAGGTGTGGCTCGGCAAGGCTCGCCCTCTGGAATGCGCTTCTTTGGCCCTTTGGCATAGACACGGGCAAGTTTGTTAGGCTTCAGGGGATGGCTGGAGTCCCATCAGTTTAGTCAGGCATCTGCTTGGTAGTGTGGGAGGACAGATGCCTGTAAGATCTGAAGCTTGAAACCAGATAACAGATATTTAAATGTGAATTTCTGGTTACAGATATGCCCAGAAGCTAGTGATAGGCACGTGAGGAATTAGGCTGGAAAAAAAAAAAAATTTTTTTTTCAGTACTGGGGATAGAACCCAGTGAAGCACTACCACTGAGCTACATCCCCAGTTCTTTTTATTTTATATTTTGAGACAGGGTCTCCCTAAGTTGCTCAGGTTGGCCTTGAACTTACAATCCTCTTGCCTCAGCCTCCTGAGTAGCTGAGAGTAAATTGTTTATTTTCTTTTATTGGTGAGGGGGAGCGTACTAGGGATTGAACCCAGAGGCATTCTGCCCCTGAGCTCACCAGCCCTTTTTTATTTTTTATATTGAAACATTGTCTCACAAAGTTGCTGAGGCTGGCCTTGAACCTGCAATCCTCCTGTCTCAGCCTCCCAAGTACTGGAATGACATGAATTGCTTTTTAATTAGCCTTCCTTTTGAACCTTTGTGGTGTCTGAGACTCTTCTGGAAGTTTCCTCTTTGGTTCTGGTGACCGCTGTCCTCTCCTGCTTGTTTGTTCATGCATTGAACAGTTAATGAGCACCTGCTGTGTCCCAGGCTGTGCCAATTACACAGAAATCTCTGTCCTCAGGAAGTGCTCAATCTGGTGGAGATGGATAGGTAAAGGGTTTTGAGAATGTAGCCTGGTAAGTGTATCAGTGCCAAAGTAGAAGGAAGGCCCTAAGGCTTTCTCCTACCTTTCTGATGGTTCTGCTGCCTGGCTCCTGTTCCCTCCTCTCCCTCTTCCCTGCCCTTGGTGTTGTCCAGAATTCAACCTCTGATCGATTTCTTTCTGTCTCTTTTCTTTGTTTTCCCTCACTCCTGCTTTTGGCTGTCTCATCTGCAGCCACTACTTTATCTGGCAACTACAAGTAAATGGTTTTTAAAGCTGTGCTTACACCATCGGATTCTCCCCCTACCCCCATCTCAGCTTCCCCGCGTGCAGGACCTGGTCCTGCATTTCTGCATGACAAGCATAGCCCCTCCGCGCTGAAGGGCACTGGTGTACCCAGCACTGGTCTAGCCTAAATCAACTTTCCATCCTCCAGCAATGTCCTACTCACAGCCCACAAGTCTCCCTGCCCTGTGTCCGCCTTGTCCACCCACAGCCTACGCCTGCCAGCCCCAGCTCCATCCAAGGCTGGCTCAGGTGCCTGTGTGCAGCTGTACTCCCAGGCTTCCTATTCTTCCTTTTCCCTGCATCTGACCCTCAGCTGCTGCCTTGGTTTTCCCAACGTGAGGGCCTGTGTCCCCCACCCCCGCTCCAGTGGCTCCCAGCTGCCTCCTGAATTAAGTAGGAGCTTCTTTGCTGCAGTATGACCTCAATCTGTCTCTCCAGCTGTGTCTCCTGTGACTCCCTCCCCACCCCCTGCCCCCCACCCCGTGCTCCAGCTGAATGGAATGACTCATTGCTGAGTGTACTTCATGCTTGCAAGTGTCCTGGAAGGCTCACACCCGCTCACTCTTCTGCTTGCAATCACATCTCTCCTGATTTATAATGAAAGAAATCCCAGGAGCTCAGCATCATTTACCAGCCATTCCATAAAACCTATGCTGATACCACAGCATCCGATGTGACTGCTCCTTCCTCTGTATCACCTTTTTCCTTATCTCAGAATCAATTGTCTGCTTGTCTCTCCCTCTCTTGAAGGGTATTCTCCTAGAGGGAAGGAATTTTATCTCTCCCATCCAGCACCCTGCTTTGAAAAGTGAAGGTACTCAATAAATGGGTACTGAAGGGATTAGCTTCCAGTCCCTGGCCCATGGGGGCTGGGTTAGTCATTCACGGGCCCCTGGTTTTGATTCTGAGAGCTTCTGTGGTGCAAGGACTGGAAGATGTAAGCTCAGCTCTGCTTAGCAGGAGTCCCCAAGCTGCCGGGCTGGGTTGACCCAAAAGAAAGGCTAATCCCTCTCTCCCTCCAGATGTGGACGAGTGCATGGAGAACAATGGTGGCTGCCAGCACACCTGTGTCAACCTCATGGGGAGCTACGAGTGCAGCTGCAAGGAGGGCTTTTTCCTGAGTGACAATCAGCACACGTGCATTCACCGCTCAGAAGGTACCGCTGTCGTGCTGGGGTAGGGGGCAGTCACACAGGACAGACCCCCACCCAAAGCAACACACAGGGTCTTGAGAGGGAAGGGTAGCACATAGGGTCCACAGGCCTGGGGTCCATGGACAAGGTACTTTACCTTCATCTTCCTCACCCTGCAAATCAGTACTGTGGAGTTCTGAGGTACTCGAAAACCCTCATGTCCTCTGATTCTAATCTTTATAAATAAAGGACGTTTCAAACATGATTAGATGTCTCTGGAGAGACAGCATGGACCATCTGCCAAGTTTTTCAAAAAGGTGCTAAAAACCACAGTGCCAGTGCCAGCCTGCCCCTTGCTGTTGGTCTGTTGGGAGGGGCTGCACTTTCCTATGAAGACTGGCCATGAATCGCCCTGCTGTTAGCCCCAGGTTAGCTCTGGCCCTTCCCTAGGTTTTACTTGTTTGTTTTTGTTTTGTTGTGATACTGGAATAGAACCCAGGGCCTCATGATATATCTTCAGCTCCTTTTTAATTTTATTTTGAGACAGGGTCTCACTAAGTTGCTGAGGCTAGCCTCGAACTTGCTATCCTCCTGCCTCTGCCTCCTGAGGAGCTGGGATTACAGGCATGTACCATGCCTGGCATGGTTTGCAGTCTTGAACTCCAAGCCCCTATGTCTCTGAGGGCCCAAAGGGCTCCCTTCCAGCCTGGGATCCCCTGTGCTGTGGATGCTTTCACCCATATCGCTTACCATTTCTCCATAGAGTTATAGAAAATTCTTCTCTGCTGAGGGCCTCTTTTTATTCTCTTTGCTTTGAATTCATACTTTTTAAAATCCTTGTTTGGTAGAGTCTTGGGAGAGAGAGAGACATTAAGTACATGTGGCCAGTTTTTGTTGTTTTGTTCTTTGTTTTTGTGATACTGGGGATTGAACCCAGGGGCGCTCTACCTAGCCCTATTTTATTTTATTTTTTTATTTTGAGACAGGGTCTTGCTAAGTTACCACACATTGGCCTCAAACATGTGATCCTTCTGTCTCTGTCTCAGCTTCCCAAGTACAGGGATTACAGGCATGCAACATCATGCCTGGCTCCAATCAGTTATTTTTAACTGAATGTCACCCTTTTCATTCTTCTTTGCTTTTTTTTTTTTAGTCAAAGAGCCACACTGTGGTGGCTGGATTTCTCTTTTGGTTACATCTGCCTGTTTTTAGAGCAAGTGTCCTAAATATTAAACCGTTAACTCCTTTTGGCATATGTTGCTTTTTCAACTTCATAACTTAAAAGCAAGGTCATTTTTATTTTTTTTTGTGGTACTGGAGATGGAACCTGGGGGCATTCTACCTCCAAGCTACAGTCCCAACCCTATTTTTTTTTTTATTCTTTATTTTGAAACAGGGTCTCACTAAGTTGCAGAGGGCCTTACTAAAGCAGCTGAGGCTGGCCTTGAACCCGGATCCTCCAGTCCCAGCCTCCCAAATGCTGGTATTATAAGTGTGCACCACCATGCCCAGCTAAGCAAGGTCATTTCTAAGTTCTACTACTTAATCACAAGTTCAAAGATGTATTGTTCATGTTGGTTTCAGTGACTTTTTTCAAGATTTTCTTCATGGAAGATAATTTTGACTCACTTTTTCAAGAACGAAGGTTCCTATCTTATGGCTGACTAGAATCCATGTTTGTGTACTAAGGAGAATTGACAGAGAAACCACCAGGGGCCAGTGAGTTTGAGGCTGTCACCCCACATCTGCTCCTTCTCAGTGCTCAGGGTAGAGCCACACACTGCTGTAATTACACAGATTTCTTACCCATGCCCGTTGTGGCCCTCAGTATATAGAGTCAGGTTTCATTTTCCTGCCAGGTTTTTCTGGACTCTTTGGTGTGCATGGAAGTCCTGTGCAAAGCAGGTGGAACTGGAGGTGGGAATGGATTAAGTTGCCAGTGGCATAGTGTGATCCGAACCTCAGAATGTCTCCCTTTTTGGTTGCTCAAAACTGCTTCATGGGAAGTGACTCTGACTTTCTCTTCTGGTGACTGGGGAGGGAGGAAGGGGCCCCGAGGTAAAGCCATAGCTCCAACGCCCCTGATGTAGATCCTGCCCACTCACGGAGCGGACTATAGGGACTCAGATCAGCTCCTATCCTCGTATTTCCAGAACCCTGGCTCAACCTCTCTCTACCCTCCTGCAAGCTGCTAGACTGAGTAGAGACACAGGCTCCTCTTAATAGAAATAAACACAAATGCAGTTCCTTTCTGCAAGCTGTTTTCCAAATTTTCTACAATTCAGACATTCTTAGATCCCCTGAAGAGTATTTAAAATGAACATATTTGTCTGGAACTAAAACCCAAACCGAAGAATTTGAGTTGTGGTCTGGAAGCACTTTCTGATTTTCTGCTGCATTTCAACCTGATCATTTGGCAAATTAATATCAGTGCAAGCCAACAAATCATGGTGATTTGGAATGGTGACCCTTTCCATCCTAGGGTTTTAGCTCTTCGAATAGAATAACCTATAAACAAGTTCCTCTGTGACTTCCTCCCTGATGTGCACAATGAGCTCTTAGAAATCGTATTAAAATAGACTTTAAAACACACAGTTGAGCCAGGTGTGGTGGCGCACGCACGCTTGTAATCCCAGCATTTGGGAGGCTGAGACCGGAGGATCTGGGTTCTCGGCCAGCCTCAGCTACCTAGTGAGGCATTCCGCAACTTAGTGAGACCCTGTTTCAAAATAAAGAATAAAAAATAGGGATGGGGCTGTAGCTCAGAGGTAGAATGCCCCTGAGTTCAATCCCCAGTACCGCAAAAACAAAACAAAACAAACAACAAAAAGAAAACACACAGTTGATACTCTAGAAATGGTCCTGCTGTTGTTTTTAATAATTGTTTACTAAGTGCTCTTCAATATAGGGGATCATAATAGCTGATTATGAAGAAAAGCTCAAGCTATTGATTAAAAAAAAATCCTTAGAGACCCCAAAGCTCTGATAAAGCGCCGTGTGTTTTCACCCATGTAATGGGGGTGGACTGGAGAGAAGCACATCACTCCGCCGACCGGCCTTTGTTCCTATTGACGAGTGCTCAGGCTCTCAAAATGAGCATTGCTCTTTTGTTTTGCACGCTCTGAAGATATTTAGATGGTGCACTGCTGCCCTGCCAGTAGTGGGAAGGTGTTGGGTGCTGGGTAAGGCACTGTACTCCCCACAGGGCCTGTTTCCCATTTGATGTCACATTTCTGTCCCATCCTCAAGGCACCCTCTTACTTTATATTCCATTCCCAGAAATAGCCTTCAGAGGACCCCTGAGCCTGGGGAGTATCAGAGCAGGGAATTTCTAGTGTTTCTGATCTATTCCCCTTCTGGTAAATGAACAGTTGTAGATATGACTGCCAGACCAGTTCCCAGAAGAGCGAGGACCCTTGCTGGGCCTCTTGGTTGGCACCAGATCCACCTGCCCCCCCTTCCCAGCAGTGGTCCTATTTTGAGTCAGGGTACTATGAAAGGCTTTGGGGGTCACCTCTCAAAAATCCCTCAGCATTTCAGAGTAGTCTAAGCCCCCATTACCTCTTGGTAACTGCAGGTCTAGCTTGATGTGATAGATCATCAGGGGGCACATCTCTGTGTACCGATGGCATCTGGCACGTAGGTGGTTGTTCCTACCAAATATTTCCTGCATAAATGAACTGCTCAGAGGCAGTAAGGTCACTTAGCAAACATCTCAACAGACATGTAAATAGAGTGAGAAAGACAATGAGGACGAAGGTGACCAGCCTGCGGGGTGTCCTCTCCAGGTGTTCCCGCTGCACTTTTTCTGTCACTGTTACATTTCCCCTGGAGTGGTCCTAGTGTGGGTGTTTCAAATGCTCTGTGAACTCAAAGATGAATGATGCTTGCTGGAGGACAGGACGCTGCCTCCAGTGCCATCTCGATGCTGGTGAGCAAATGACATCTCCAGAAATTACAGCCAGAGCAAAGAGGGAGCTTTGCACCCATCCAGAAAATCCCTTTCTGTGTTACTTGACAGCAGCCCTTGGCAGAGGCCAACGAAACCCAGCAAAGTGCAGCAGGGTGGGTGTTGGAGAGCAGACAGCTCAGAAGCGTCGGATGGAAGGCGAGGTGGTTTTAGGAGAGACTTGAGAGAGAAAGGGATGTTTTAACTGCTGCACAATCTCCCGGAATAGAAATGGCACTTATGCATGTTGACACGGCCATTTCTGTGGTGCACGAGTGGATGGCTCTGTGGGTTCGAGGTGGACTGAGGAGACGTGTGACTTCATGAGAGCCTATCGGTTAAGGTTTTAAGGACACAATATGGAATGGTGTTGGATCCTAAAGAAGTTGAATAAAACCTGTTTACACTCATGTTTGAAACAGGGCTACTTCTAGTATTATAAGTATCTTGTCAATAGAGAGCCAATGAGGACCAAGCCCCTACTGTCAGAGATATCTTAGAGTTACAGTGCACAGATGCCAAGAAGCAACACAGGAGCGAGTCCTTGTAATGCAGCCTGGCAGAGCAGATGTCTTGAGAATGCGCTCGGGTGTGATGCGGGTTCCTTCAGAGTGCTGGCAGGCAGCAAGGTTGCAATGAATTGCTTTCGAGATGAGGCAGGATGCTGTTAACCCATATAAGTATTTACCTCAGTATTGCCCCATTATTTAGCTGAGAAGCCATCCAAGAGCATAATCACCTGTCTCCTTCCCACCACCACTGGTTTAGGATTGGCACTAATAGAAATTGACAGTACACCGAAAACATTATACAGCAGCTAAAGGAAACCACGTGTATGAGTCAGTATGTCTCTCTCTTTTTCTCCTCCTCCTCCTCCTCCTCCTCCTCCTCCTCCTTCTCCTGGTGTTGTTGTATGAAGCTGTCTGTCAGAAGCTCTGAGCCTGCACGGGGAGGGGCCAAGGGGCTAACTGAGGGCGGTTACATAAAAGAGGTCCCTGAGCAGGTGTCCCTGTGGTGAATCAGTAGTCATTCTTGCCTCTAAAGTGTGGATTTGGTAGGAGTGGAGAGGAGGGACAACATTTTTGAAAAAGATCTTCAAGAATGTGTGAAAAAGTTGAGAATCTTCATCATTCAATCTGCAGAATTGCTTAGAGAGATTATCCTCTTTTCTTTGCGTTCTCAATCAGAGAACAAGTAAAGATATGGCAGAAATAAAAGTCTGAGCACCAGTTCTTGGGGCCAGCAGGCTCTGATCCCACACCCAGAAGAGTGCCCCAGTCTATCAGCCAGGAGAGTTGAGACATCCTGTCTCTTGGTTGATGAAGGAAGTCCTGCATGTCTCGTTAATTGACCTATCTTGGTTTCAATGGCATATTCTTTTAAAATGTGGGGCTGATGGAGACCCAGCAAGTCTATGGCTCACCTACCCCTAGCCCTTTGCAGCTGCTCTGCAGCATCCTTGGCATTTTGACCGCAGCCTAGTCACCTGCTGCATGCTTCTGTTTTGCAGAGGGCCTAAGCTGTATGAACAAGAATCACGGCTGTAGTCACATCTGCAAGGAGGCCCCGAAGGGTGGCGTCGCCTGTGAGTGTAGGCCTGGTTTTGAGCTGGCCACAAACCAGAGAGACTGCATCTGTAAGTATGGACTGGTACTCAGCCGTGCTAGGGACACCATACCCCAGAGGCCACTTTCTCCTGCCCAGCATCAGAAACAGTGCCACACCACACAGCAGCAGCCTCAGAGAAGTGGCTGGCGTGGATGCTGCCCCATACTGAGTGCTCAGTTCACTGAAGAAGGGTGGTCTCTGCAGGGAGGAGAATAAGCTTTTAAAAGGAACTGATTAGAAAGAAAGAAAATTCAGGCCAGGCATGGTGGTGCATGCCTGTAATCCCAGTACTTGGGAGGCTGAGACAAGAGGATCACAGGTTTGAGGACAGCCTCAGCAAGTAGTTAGACTCTCATCAACCTAGTGAGACCTTATTTCCAAATAAAGAATAAAATTGGGCTGGGGGTGTAGCTCAAAGGTAGAATGCCTCTGGGTTCAATTCCCAGTTCCGCACACACATAAGTAAACAAACAAACAAATAAATAAATAAGAAAGAAAATTCAGGAGTAAAGAGTGTGGGTGTTGGGGGACAGGGCTCTCTGTTCCACAGGATTAAATTTCTTCATCTGGAAATCACAGCTCTCTACTACCTGATCCTTGCTTCCCTTATAAGCCTCATCTGCCTTCTTTCCCCCCAAAATAAGCTCTATGCCTTTCATGGAATACTCCCGTGTGTGTGTGTGTATGTGTGTGTGTGTGTGTGTGTGTGTGTGTGTGTATTGCTGGGGATTGAACCAAGGTCTGCCTCTGAGCTACATTCCCAGTCCTTTTTATTTTTTGTTTTGAAACAGGGTCTCGCTAGGTTGCTATGAATCTCGCTAAGTTGCCAAGGCTGGTTTCAAACCTGTGATCCTCCCATCTCAGCCTCCTAAGTATTGAGATTACAGGTATGCACCACCACTCCTGGCTAAACACCCCATATTCTTTGATGTCTCTGAACCTTTTTAGGCCCTACTCTCTTCCTGTCTGAGCTCTCACTCAATCTTCAATGTTCTGCCTAACTTTTAATAATGATAAGAACCACACCTACCTTTATTGGAGCATAATTACTATTATTATTTGCAGTACTGGGAATTGAGCCAAGGGGTACTACCAATGAGCTACATCCCAGACCTTTTTTATTTTTTGCTACTAGGAGTGAAACCTAGGGGCCTTCTACCTCCAGGCTATACCCCTAGCCCTATTTTATTTTTTGTTTGGAAACAGGGTCTTGCTAAGTTTTCAAGGCTGTCCTCGAGCCTGTGATCCTCCTGTCTCAGCCTCCCAAATACTGGGATTACAGGCCTGCGCCACCACGCTGAGCTCATCCAAGACCTTTTTAAATTCTATGTTGAGACAGTGTCTCGTGAAGTTGCCTAGGCTGGCCTCAAACTTTCAATCCTCCTGCTCCAGCCTCCGGGTAGCTGGGATTATACTTGGCCATCCTCTTTAATTCTCACAAGCACCACCATATCAGCAAAGTATCATTATTCTCATTTTTGGTTGAGAAAACTGTAGAGAAGGTAAAGCAACCAGGTCACACTGGGAGTAAGTGGCAAATGAGTGCTCAAGCCTAGGCCCTCCCTACTCCAGAGCTGTGTTCTCAGTCGCAGCACTGAGTGAGCTTGGAAGCCTTCTGGGAGGCCTTAGCACCTTGTTTCTTCCCCAGCCATGGTACATGGCACTCTGAGTTAAGTTGTGTGTTTCAATATCTGTCTCAGAGACCACGAGCCATTCCAAGTCAGGACTTTGTGTTGGCTTTGCCTTTCAGTCTTCCCTGGGCCTGTGTGCCTGAATGGGGGAGGGGAGGTGTGACTATGGGCACGGTGCCACACAGCCTCCTAACAAACTCCAGTGGGCAGCAGGAAACAACCGGTAGTTAATGTTATTCTGAAACCACCGTCAATGCCAGAAGAAACACTGAGGGGGTCGAGTCCCCTCAGGAACACTTCAGAAAGTTTGCTAAGCACAGTTGTTCCCAGGGAGGAGACCTCTGTGCTTAAGAGATAAGGAGAAGGCTTGCTGGTGAGACACTTTGCTTCATTGGCTCCATCCTGACAGAGTGCAGCCTCAAAGCCCGCCAGGCCATGGCTGGTGCCTCTGTCACCCTCAAACAACAGGTTCTGACGGGCTCTTCTGGCCACCCAAAGTGAGGCGGACCATCAGGAGTTTTTTGTTTGTTTGTTTGCGTTTTGTTTTTTTTTTTTTGCGGTACTGGGAATTGAACTCAGGGGCATTCTACCTCCGAGCTATACCCCCCAGCCCTATTTTTTATTGTTTATTTTGAAACCAAGTCTCACTAAGTTGCGGAGGGCCTCACTAGGTAGCTGAGGCTGGCCGCGAACCCGGATCCTCTGGTCTCAGCCTCCCGAATGCTGGGATTACAAGCGCCACCACGCCTGGCTGCATCAGGAGTTTTTACAGAGCAGAGACCACTTCTCCTCCAGATCTTCAAAGGAGCAAGACTCTCAGTGTGTCACAGTTTTTCAGGGACCAATTGCTGGTGGTAGAGCACCCAGATGCTTATTTGTTAAAAAATTTTAATTTTTTTTTAAAGATGTTACTGCTTAAAGAATATTGTTAAAACATTTGAAGAATTAAAAAAGGAACAAGCTGGTTTCTATAAAACCAGCTCTTTCATATTCCTATTTTGTTATTGTTCATGTGCATACATGATCTTTACATAGCTATATCTTCTTTCTCACATCACAGATATGTAGATAGTTCTGTTACATTGGAAAAATTGCAAAGGCTTATGTAAGAATTCAAACACTTCCACGTGCATAAAGAAAACATACAATCTCTCCCTCCCATCTCCTTTGCAGAGGGAACTCTGTTAATAGTTTGATGAGTAGATAGTTTTGTAGTTGTTTTTTTTTTTTTCCTTAAGTTTATTTTTGATCTCCCACCTATCAGTTCATACACAGTCTTCATAATAATTGGTTGATGTTGCATTAACTAAACCAGGCATGGTAGTGTATACCTGTAATCCCAGTTCTTGAGAGGCTGAGACAGAAAGATCACAGGTTCGAGAGTCAGGCATGGTGGCACACACTTGTAATCCCAGTACTTGGGAGGTTGATACTGGAGGATCTGGGTTCATGGCCAGCCTCAGCTATTTAGTAAGAGTAAGGCCCTCAGCAACTTAGTGAAATCCTGTTTCAAAGTAAAGAATAAAAAATAGGGCTGGGGGTGTAGCTCAGAGGTAGAATGCCCCTGGGTTCAATCCCCAGTACT
Organism: Graphiurus murinus; assembly: GCA_004027655.1. Taxonomy (NCBI): domain Eukaryota; kingdom Metazoa; phylum Chordata; class Mammalia; order Rodentia; family Gliridae; genus Graphiurus; species Graphiurus murinus. The sequence goes on from PVLC010031264.1 coordinate 15,305, forward strand.
GAAAAAAAAAAAAAAAATCACAGGTTCAAGATCAGCCTCAGCAACTTAGTGAGATTCTCAGCAACTTAGCAAGACCTTGTTTCAAAATGAAAAATAAAAAGGGCTGGAGTATAGCTCAGAGGTAGAATGACCCTGAGTTTAATCTCCAGTACCGGAAAAAGGAAAAAATGTTGCATTGACTGTATGCAAAGAGTCATAATTTCCTCTGGTTACCTTCCCTTCTAACAAATCCAGATGGAGTCCAGAGAGAAAGCCTAACACACACAAACACACACACACACACACACACACACACACACACACACACACACACATTAAATATTGTTAGTTTCTTCCAGAGGTAAAGTGCTACAGCATTTCCCAAAGCCCCAGTACAGCTGTGGCAAACTTCACTAGAGCAAGAGTAGTTTAGAATCTCTTGGTATAATTCCCCCTAAACAGTGAACCCCCACTGTCCTATCTCCATCCTCTTGTATGACTTAGTTCAAACCTGTTTCAGCATTTCTACACTTTGTATGGTGACTGTCTACTTACACAGATACGGGCAGGGGCTGAATGGGAACTCTCTCTTTAATGCACAGTGCCTGGCATGTCTCAGGCCCTCAAACACTTGCAGAGTGAAAATCAGAGTTCTTCTGGAGCAAACACAGCCCTGGGTGTGGAAACTTCAGTGCTTCATGTATTGATTCATTTTGCTCTCAGTGACCTGTAACCATGGAAACGGCGGGTGTCAGCACTCCTGTGAAGACACAGCTGAGGGCCCCGAGTGTAGCTGCCATCCACGGTACAAGTTGCACACAGATGGGAGGAGCTGCCTCGGTGAGTGGTGACCCCCACACTGGATGAGAGTCTGCCCCAGCCTGCCCACTCCCAACCCAACCCCCAACCTTAAACCAAACCCTTAATGGTGTTTTTGCACCAGATGTGGGGTATTTCTGGTGCCTCCATCCCCAAACAGACAGTGCTGCTTCACATGTTGCAATGGGAGTGGTTTAGTTTAGGGGTGGAGGTCCCTCTCTCCCTGTGTGACCTTGGAAAGCCCTTCCTCCTCCACCAGAGCTGATATTCCAGGGACTGGTACCTCACATCCCAAAGGGCCAGGTGACAAAAAGTTAGAGGTGGCTGTGTGTAACAATATGGCAAGCTTTAGGGTCAGCAGAAGCCAGGGATGGGTATTTCTGGCAGGGTGTCTGCCCTGTCCTTTACTAGCTCTGTTTGAAGGGTTTCTAGGCCCACAATTCTTTGTGTCCTGAACTAATATAAGAGTACTGGAGTAATTCTGAAGCTTGTATTCCCTAGTGTCTCTTTGGTCAGTGCAATATACTTCTAAAACCCTTTCCATATTTAAATGTTTTTAAGGATCTAGGCCATTTAATGCGCTGTATTTCTCGCAGAGCCTCATGACAGCATATTTTTGTTGAGTGCAGAGTCACACATCTTACATTGTTCTCATGCCTTGGGATTTCAGCAGGAATGGTTGTTGAGAGGATGAATATTCTGACTCATTCAGCCCCAGAACTGTGGTCTTTTGCTTCTCTTGTAGAGCGTGAGGACACTGCCCTGGAGGTGATGGAGAACAATGCCACCTCAGTGGCAGATGGGGACAAGCGGGTGAAAAGGCGGCTGCTCATGGGTAGGTGCCTTCTCTCCCCATCCACTGGCCCCTGCCATTGTTCCTTTCCCCCCAGCTCACTGCGTCAGGCCTGAGCTTGGGGGCCATGTGCCCGCAGACCAGCTGGACCAGGGCGAGCCGCTCCCGAGAGCTGCTGCTTAGTCACTGTCCAAGCCCCCTGGTGCTGTGGGCAGAGCACCCGCCAAGCTGGCCGAGTAATCGGGCTGACGTCCTAGCGCTGCCTGGCTAGCCGTGAGCCTTGGCAAACTCCCCGAGCCTCAGTCTCCAGTCTTTCTTTAAAATGACATAATAAAGTCTACCTCTGAGGGTTATCAGGAAGCTCAATTACGAAAATACCATGCAGACTCCAGTCCCTGGGAGGTACTGGGTGGTTGGGGAATGTCGGCTCCTGTTCTTCTGAGTAGTTGTAACGAGAGGGCCACTTTGGGCAGCCTCCAGCTTAGCATGGGGCTTGTCTGGTTGTGTCCGCTAGGCTTCCATTTCTGACTCAGCCGATGTTAGTGGTCAGATGAGTGGGGGAGAGCGGTGCTTGGCTGTGGGGCGTGGGATGGTTGGCCAGCAGGCCCAACACTGAGCTGGAGAAGAGAGAGAAGCAGAGCAGTGACTGTGGGGTTGGGGACCAGACAGATCCCGTCACACATTATTCTGGAGGGAATTTAGTTCCATCTAAACAAAACCCATCTTTGGAGAGCTTCTGGTAAGATGTTGAGCAGCCACTGGTTACCAAGCAGGGAACCTTTCTGAGCCTTTTTCTGCTCTTTAAAAATGACTTTTAAGCCAGGTGTGGTGGCACACGCTTGTAATCCCAATACTTGGAAGGTTGAGACAGGAGGATTGCAGGTTCGAGAACAGCCTCAGCAAGCAGTGAGACTCTTATCAACCTAGTGAGACTCTGTTTCAAAATAAGAATAAATAAGAATAAAATAGGGCTATTGGGTGTAGCTCGGAGGTAGAATGCCCCTGGGTTCAATCCCCAGAACCACACACAAAAATTATTTTTAGCTGGGCTCGGTAGTGCACATGTGTAATCCTAGTTCTTGGAAGGCTGAGATAGGAGGATCACAGGTTCAAGGACAGCCTCAGCAGGTAGTGAGACTTTCAGCAACCTACCAAGACCCTGTTTGCAAACAAAAAAAAATTCAAAAGTGCTGGGGGTTTAGGTCAAAGGTAGAATGTCCCAGTACCACAAAAAATATTTTTAAATTAAAATAATACATATAAATACTATAAAAGCTTCATTACCACTTCTTAGTGAAATACATCATTTCCTTATCTCATAACTTCTCATTTTCTCATCCTATTTGCCAGAGGGGCACAATTCTCAATTCTCCTAGTTATTTCTTCTTTTCCTCCACATTCCTGGGGAAAAAAAAGTGGAGTGTGTACCACTATTTCTTTTTTTCTTGCTTCTTCTCCTCTCCTCTCATCTTTTTCTTCTTTATTTTTTTAATTTTTATTTTTTTTGTGGTACTGGGAGTTGAACTCAGGGGCATTCTACCTCTGAGCTATACCCTCAGCCCTATTTTTTATTCTTTATTTTGAAACTGAGTCTCACTAAGTTGTGGAGGGCCTCACTAGGTAGCTGAGTCTGGCCGCGAACCTGGATCCTCCGGTCTCAGCCTCCCGAATGCTGGGATTACAAGCGTGCGCCACCACGCCCGGCTTCTTCTTCTTTATTATACTGGGGATTGAAGGCAGGAGCGTTCTACCACGCTACACACCCTCAGCCCAATTTATTTTTTATTTTGAAACAGGGTCTCACTAAGTTCCTCAATGAGGCTAGCTGCGAACCTATGATCTTCCTGTCCTAGCCTCCCAAATACTGTGATTACAGGCATGCACCACCATGCCTGACTGAGAAAAAGTTCTTAAAAACTTTGCATGGCTGAAAATACCTTTATATTCTAGCTCTTTCCTTTATTGAGAATTTGGCTCAGTATAAAATTCAGAGTTGGGAAGAATATTCCATCAGAGTTTCAATGGAGTGCCCCCACTGTTTTCATTCTTATTCTTGG
>PVLC010031265.1:0-18911 GCA_004027655.1 Graphiurus murinus
TTTTTTTTTTTTTTTTTTTTTTTTGCGGTACTGGGGATTGAACTCGGGGGCATTCTACCTCTGAGCTATACCCCCAGCCCTATTTTTTATTCTTTATTTTGAAACAGGGTCTCACTAGGTTGCGGAGTACTTCACTAGGTAGCTGAGGCTGGCCGTGAACCCAGATCCTCTGGTCTCAGCCTCCCAAATGCTGGGATTACAAGTGTGCACCACAACGCCTGGCTTGGGAAATAGTTTTTTAATAATAATCATTTGATTATTTAGGATTCCTTGGTAGGAGGAGTTTATCTTAATTGGTTTGAGCTGTATTTTGTGCGCTTATATGACATTTGTTTAGAAACAACATATACTTTCATACACAGTAAAGTACATTCTAGAAGAAAAATGTACTTCTAGAAAAACAAGATTGGTAGAACTTTCATTAAAATTCTTCCATCAGGTCGGGTGTGTTGGCACATGCTTGTAATCCCAGGACTCAGGAGGCTGAGACAAGAGGATCACAGGTTCGTGGCCAGCCCCAGCAACTTAGGCCCTCTGCAACTTAGTGAAACCCTATTCCAAAAAAATAACAAAGAAAAAAAAAATGGGGCTGGGGTTTAACTCAGAGGTAGAATGCCCCTGGGTTCAATCCCTAGTACCACCAAAAAAAAAAAAAAAAAAAAAAAAAAAATTCTTATATCTAACTAATAGTACTTAAAGGGTATTTGCTTGCATTAAAGACAAGTTTATGGGGTTAGAGAAACCAAACTTTTTTGAAATTAATCTATATAACCTCAGCTGGATTAAAAGTCTATAATTTTAGATTGAGTCCTATAATTCTAGAAAGTTTTGTCAAACTTTCCTTAGTTCTGGTTTATTAGTAAGATACAAAGGGTATTAGCATGTCTGAATATGAAAGTACCTTAGAGTAATTTCCTCAACCTGATAAAGAGCACTTATGAAAAACTCACAGCCGATATCATATGTAATGGTGAAAGACTAAATGCTTTTACCTTAAGATCAGGAATAAGACAAGGGTGTCTGATTTTGTGACCTATACTCAGCATTGTACTTGAATTGAAAGTCTAGAGATATTCCTTACATTTATGGCCCCTGATTTTTGACAAAGATACCAAAACAGTTGGATGTCTTTTCAGTAGTGCTCATGCATAGAGGATAATGAAGATGAATCTCTACCTCACACCACACACAAATTAATTAAAAACGGACCACACACCTGAATTTCAAGAGCTAAAAGGACACAGTTCCTAGAAGAAAACATGAGTAAATCTTTGTGACTTTGGGTTAGGGCAGTGGTTTCTTTCTTTCTTTTCTTTTTTTTTTTTTTTTGTGGTGCTGGGGATTGAACCCAGGGGCATTCTACCTCCAAGCTACATCCAGCCCTATTTTTTATTCTTTATTTTGAAACAGGGTCTCATGAAGTTGTGGAGAGCCTCACTAAGTAGCTGAGGCTGGTCACGAACTAGGATCCTCCGGTCTCAGCTTCCCAAGTACTGGGATTACAAGTGTGCACGACTCTGCCTGGCTAGTGGTGTCTTATATATTACAGCAAAAATATAACCAACAAAAGAAAAATAGTTATCTTAGCCTGTTTTTTTTTTTTTCTCTTTTCTTTTTTGGTACCGGAGATTGAACCCAGAGCCATTCTACCTCCAGGCTACATCCCCAACCCCTTCTTATTTTTATTTTGAAACACAGTCTCACTATGTTGCTGAGGGTCTCATTAAGTTGCTGAGCTTGGCCTTGAACCTGGGATTCTCCTGTCTCAGTCTCTCAAGTACTAAGATTATAAGTGTGTGCCACCACACCTGTAGATATAAGAGTTTATCAAAATTAAAAATATTTGTAGCTGGGCATGGTGGCACATGCTTGTAATCCCAGTACTCAGGAAGCTAAGACAGCAGGATTGCAGGTTCGCGGCCAGCTTCAACTACTTAGTGAGGTCCTCCACCACTGAGACCCTATTTCAAAATAAAGAATAAAAAATAGGTCTGGGGGTATAGCTTGGAGGTAGAATGCCCCTGGGTTCAATCCCCAGTACCACAAAAACCAAAACAAAACAAGAACACCATCAAGAAAATGAAAAGGAATGGAAGAGAATATTTGTAAAAAAAAAAAAAATTCTGATAAAATATTGGAATGTTCAGAATATATGAAGAACTCTTTAACTAATAAAAGACAAGCCAGTCAAAGAATTTGAATTTATTGTATTTTTTATTTGGAAACAGCGTCTCACTAAGTTGCTGAGGCTGGCTTTGAACCTGTGATACTCCTGTCTCAGCCTCCCAAGTACTGGGATTACAGGCGTGCACCACCATGCCCAGCCACACAGAACACTTTTTTTAAAAATGATGCTTTGATGGATAGCCCATAAGATGTCAGGTCAACTAAAAATAGCTTCTAAGACAAGTTAGGACTAAGGAAGGAATTCATGAAGCTGAAGGTCATGCTGAAATTTTGTTCTGTGACTGTAACTTTATTGTGTTGCTGTATGTCACCAGTGACTTTAATGTGCCCCAGTGACCAGTGGGTGACATGTGCCATACTAGAGAGAAAAACATGCTGCTGTTATCCAGGACAAGGAAGGACAGCTCTTTAGCTCATCTAAATAGTTATCTGTAAAACAATCCGAAGAGAAAGTAGCCATAGGTCAATGTATTGGAGCCTTTCTTCCTTAGCATTTAGACAATAAAAGTAGCTTTTCAGTAATGTCCTCACTGCTTTGATAATCTGCCAAGCTTGTTCCTAATTCTGGGGCATCTCCACTGTTTGTTTTTTTGCTCTCAGTCACTAAGTGTTGCTGGAAGTCAGAGCTGTGCTGACCGGGTCCACTAGAAATGTATGCAGTCAGGAATTGCAGCCTCCTTTTGGATTGGCCGTTCTGACTCACTGTCTCCCTCTAGTACTTAACAGTGACTATTCAAATCTTTCTCTCTTTTCTTTTCTTTTTTTAAACCTTTCCAACATAGTATAGGGCAGAAGCACAAAGAGTAGGGGGTCATCAAAATAACATCCTAGTTTACAGATAGGACTTTAGTTTCTCTAAAATTAAGTGGTAGGATTGAATACTAAACTCTCTTGTAAGGGCTAAGGGCATAGCATACTTGAGGCCCTGGGTTCCCCCCAAGATTAGGGGGATATCTAACCCTAAAAAGTCCCGAGATTTCAAGTACTCAAATCCCACTTTTTACTCTCAAATCTAGTTTTTGAACCAAGGGCTAGGACCCATATCTTCAATCTCCTAGTCTAAAGGTATTTTTAGTATACTGTTGTGGCTCTTTCTTTTTCTTTCTTGTTCATTTTCCTCCTCCCTCTCCCTCTCCCTCTCCCTCTCCCTCTCCCTCTCCCTCTCCCTCTTAGTGAGACCCTCATTCAAAGTAAAAAATAAAAAGGGCCGGGGTATAGTTTGGAGGTATGATACCCCTAAGTTCCCTCCCTCCCCTTCTATCTTTCTCTACTGGGGATTTAACCTAGGACGTTCTTCCTCTGAGCTACACCTCAGCCCTATCTTACTTTTTATTTTGAAACAGGATCTCATTAAGTTGCAGAGGGCCTCACTAAGTTGTTGAGGGCTGCAAACCTACCATCCTCTTGTCTCAGCCTCCCAAGTACTGGGATTATAAGCGTGCACCACCATGACCAGCTAGAGCCTAGGTTTTCTGGTTCCCAAATTAGAGCCTTTCCACACTACCTTCAAAGCACAGATGAAATACATTTTTTTTTTTTTAACAAAGACTTTCCTGATTATCCAAAGTGGTCTCTCCTCTAGATTCCTGAAATTCATTGTCACTGTGAATTTTAACCCACATTACTTTATGGTTTCCCCTCTTTTTAGAACACATGTATTCTTTCTAGATTTTATATATTCCACGAGGACAGAGACTGTCTTTATGTCTTACACACAGATCCTTATACTCAATGCTCAAGGTTAAGTACTTTGAATAACAGGTACTCAGTAAATTAACAATGAACATTTCTGCAGCAGGCTATGTACCTTTTGTCATACCAAGAATAAAAAAGTTAAATGTCAAGTCACATAAATAGCTGGTGTGCGTGTGTGTGTGTGTGTGTGTGTGTGTGTGTGTGTTGGGGGGAGAAACCTGCCACTTCAATCTTGAAAATATTTTAGGAAGGCATGCAGTGTGATATTTGCTACCCTGCAAACATCTTCCCTTTCCAATGAAAATAGTTTTGTTCCCCTCTCCTGCTTCAGAGAGAACAGTTTGTCCACATAGTATATTCTAGGTAATATGACCCACTTAGGAAATATGTGGTGATTGTGCCTTATAATGGGAGCTCTGCCGAAGCTGTGGTGCATGGGAAAGTGCCTCTGGAGTGTGGAGGCTTTACACCTGAGGGCACCTTCCTCTCTGTATGTGAACTGGTATAGCAGACCAAGAAACTCAGTTGTGGCTTAAAGTGTTGCTATAAATAACATAGAAGTTCTTTTTTGGTTGTTATGAAAAACATTTCCTTAAAATATTTCAAATCTCTACAAGTGTAGCTGAGTAATCCCTGTACTTGGGAGGCTGAGACAGGAAGAAGGCCGGTTCTGAGGCCAGTATACAATAGCTTAGCGAGACTGTTTTAAAATCATAAAAAGGGCTGGGGGTGTACTCAATGGTAGATGCCCCTGGGTTCAATCCCTGGTATAAAACACACACACACACTCTCCCTCTCCTATCCTCTCTCTCCTCCCTCCCTCTCCCCTCTCCTCTCTCTCTCCCCAAGTGCCTTATCCTCAAGGTGGCATCACCTTGGTTTGTCCATGTAGCTCTGTGGCTCAGTATTAACTTATTAAATTTCAGCTTGCTTTTGGGATACAGACTCTTCTGTGATTTTCCTCTGCAATTGTGTTAATCCTGTTTTGCTTCTGACTTTTCATAACTTTTATTCTCATAGCTATTTAATTTGACATCATTAAAATATGTAGAATTATTTAAACAAATAGTCTTTCATGGAAGTTTCCGTGATCAGCTGGAACAGTGATTTTTAGCAGGGCCTTGGGAAGACTTATTCCTTTTTGGAAAGCTAATGTTTCTCTTAGTTTAGAATTAATAGCTTTAGGAAAACATCCTGGGGTTCTGTGAATTTCCATAAATGCTGCTAGCTGCAGAAGTTGGGTTGGTGCTTACAGGTGTTCTTCTGGAACCATGCTTACCTTACCACAGTTAAGTGTGCGCACATATGCATGTGTGTGCTGTATACACGAGTGCACATCTCTACCTTTACAAAGATACAACTCTTTGTTAAGAAACAATTATGAAGCTGGGTGTGGTGGCGCATGCCTGTAATCCTAGTGATACTTATCAACCTAGTGAGACTCTGTTTCAAAATAAAAATAAAATAGGGCTGGGGGTGTAACTCAGAGCTAGAATGCCCCTGGGCTCAGTCCCCAGTACCACAAAAACAAACGAACAAAAAAACAACCAATTTCAAGTTTGGCTCATTTGAAAGCCATGAAATATTTAAAGATAACAATAGTTTATTAAATAGGAAGTGACATTGAGTAAATTTCAAATATGGTATATTGAAAACTTATTCATGTTCTACTGAGTATTTTATTAGAAATATTTAAAATATTTATGTTTAGTACATTCTGATCTATGATTATAAAGAAAGATCTTTTTTTTTTTCCTTCGGTACTGGGGATTGAACTCAGGGGTATTCTACCTCCGAGCTATCCCCCCAGCCCTATTTTTATTCTTTATTTTGAAACAGGGTCTCACTAAGTTGCGGAGGTCTCAGCCTCCCAAATGCTGGGATTACAAGCGTGCGCCACCACGCCCAGCTATAAAGAAAGATCTTGGTGGTTGACTTTTCACTATTCTTGAGATCATAAATTTTTAATTTTTATCTGAGGATTTCTTATATAGGTTGATTTTCTCAATAGGTGTTTGTCTATCACTTTTTTTTTTTTTTTTTCGGTACTGGGGATTGAACTCAGGGGCATTTTACCTCTGAGCTACACCCCCAGCCCTATTTTTTTTTTATTCGGGAGGCTGAGACCGGAGGATCCGGGTTCGAGGTCAGCCTCAGCTACCTAGTGAGGCACTCCGCAATTTAGTGAGACTCCCCAGTACCGCAAATTTTTTTTTTTTTGGTGTTGGCACTGGGAATTGAACCAGAGGTATTCTACCCCTGAGCTATACACTAGCCCTTTTTTTAATTTTTTGTTTTGAAACAGGTTTCACTAAGTTGCTGAGAGTCTCGCTAAGTGGCTGAGAACGGTCTCAAAACTGCGATCTTCCTGTCTCAGATTACCAAGTACTGGGATTACAATTGCATTTCATCACGCCCAGCTACTTTATAAATTTTAATTGACTTTAGAATTTGCCATAGTAAACTAATAAAATTCCTTGTATTTAAAATTGTAGTCAATGCTTAGTTTCATAATATTTGAATAGAATATAAAAATTTTTTAGAGCCGGGCGTGGTGGCGCACGTTTGTAATCCCAGCATTCGGGAGGCTGAGACCGGAGGATCCGGGTTCGCGGCCAGCCTCAGCTACCTAGTGAGGCACTCTGCAACTTAGTGAGACTCGGTTTTAAAATAAAGAATAAAAAATAGGGCTGGGGGTATAGCTCGGAGGTAGAATGCCCCTGAGTTCAATCCCCAATACCGCAAAAAAAAAATTTTTTTTTAGACATTAGCTTGAGGCTCTGGCTAGTGCTTTAATTTTAAAATATTTTTCAAATGTTGGTCTTATACTGTAGAAACATTTTTTTTTAATGGTATGAAGAAATGTATTCTACTTTTGTTTAGGATTTTTTAATTTAAACATGGAAGCCAGGCACAGTGGCACACACCTGTAATCCCAGTATTTGGGAGGTTGAGCAGGAGGATGGCAAATTAGAGGCCAGCCTCCACAATTTAGCAAGACCCTGTTTCAAAATAAAAAATAAAAAGGGCTGGAGTATAGCTCAGAGGTAAAATGGCCCTAGGTTCAATCCCCCCTACCAAAAAAAAAAAAAAAAAAGAAAAAGAAAAAAACATGGAAAAGCTGGATCTTAAACATGTTTTAGTTTGACACCTTAATATGCAAAAATGAACCTATCTTTCTTGTCAAGTGAAAGTTAATCAGAAGTTTCTCAACACTTTTTATAGATATTTGAGTATTTTAGGATGTTACAGGTACAATAGTGGTTAGGATTATTTATCTTTTAGCAGCAGTTTTTTTTGTTTTGTTTTGTTTTGTTTTGTTTTTTGCAGTACTGGGGATTGAACTCTGGGGCATTCTACCTCTGAGCTACACCCCCCGCCCTATTTTTTATTCTTTATTTTGAAACCGAGTCTCACTAAGTTGTGGAGTGCCTCACTAGGTAGCTGAGGCTGGCCCCAAACCTGGATCCTCCAGTCTCAGCCTCCCAAATGCTGGGATTACAAGTGTACACCACCTCTCCCAGCCTAGTAGCAGTTTTAATAGTCCCAATAAAGTACAATCTGACCTCTCAAATTTTCTCCTCCCCCAACCCCCCCCTTTGTAATTTTTAGGTGAGAAAACTAGGAAATATTGAAAATTTAGGATTTGTTTCAAACTTCCTTGATCACTTGATCTTGAAAATTTCGTGGTTTTTGTTTGTTTTGTTTTTCTTTCTTTTAACACTCACTCTAGGATGACTAATAGTGGGTAAATGTCAGATATCTCTGCTAATGTCTCTTAACAGCTATATATCATTAACCCCAAGATCATGTTTTCTTTTTTTGTGGTACTAGGGATTGAACTCAGGGGCATTCTACCTCCGAGCTACATCCCCAGCCCTAGTTTTTATTCTTTATTTTGAAACCGAGTCTCACTTGCAGAGTGCCTCACTAGGTAGCTGAGGCTGGCCTCAAACCTGGATCCTCTGGTCTCAGCCTCCCGAATGCTGGGATTACAAGCGTGCGCCACCACGCCCGGCTCTAAGATCATGTTTTCTGATTTGATCACTTGAAGTGATTTAGTTTCTGGCACTGACAAAGGACTTCTAAAGGTGATCACAGATCAACCGACAAGCATTTGTGCATTTGTTAGGCACTGAGTGTGTGCTAGGGATGGGCCCTGTTCTTGAGGATTTATAGTCCAGGTAGAAGACGAAAGATATTACTACAAAGCGCCTTGAAGAAGTATATATTAAGCCAGGCTGATGGAGCAGGTTTGTAATCCCAGCTACTCAGGAGGCTAAGACAGGTGGATGGCAAGTTTGAGGCCAGCCTGGGCAACTTAGCAAGACTGACTCAGAATAAAAAATAAAAAGGGCTAGAGGTGTTGCTCAGTGGCAGAGAGCCCCTGGATTCAATCCCCAGCACTACAAAATAAAGTGTATAATTTAGTGCTAAGTCACGTGTGTCCTAGATGGGAGTTGAGGTAAACACATAGTGGGGGTTATTGAGACTGAACTGGTGTGAACAGCTTAGTCGTTACGTACCTTACTCCTGTGACGTGCAAGGTTCTCTCTTGGTGTTTGCCAGTATTGGTCGTGTTTTCGGCACGTTTGTTTGAAAGGGGTTTCAGGAGAGTGCTTACAGAAACAACCAGAGACTTCAGATGGGATGGATGAATCTGCCGTAGCTTTGAATAGATAAGGATAACTGAAAGCCCATTTTCTTAGCCCTCCAGAATCTCTGCTTTGGAGTAGTGACGAAGATGGTAATTTTATTCTGCTACGCCCTTATGATGAAGAGCCTAGTGACTTTTAAGACTATAAACAGTTGACCCTTGAAGAGTGTGGGGGTTAAGGACACCAAGTCCCTGTGCAGTCAACAGGCCGCATAGAGCCTTTTTTTTTTTGTACCAGGGATTGAACCCAGAGCCATTCTACCTCTGAGCTACACCCCCAGCTCTATTATTTATTTATTTGTTTGTTTATTTATTTAAAACAGTGCCTCGCTAGGTTGGTAAAAGTCTTGCTAAGTTTCTGAGGCTGGTCTTGAACTTGTAATCCTCGGGTCTCAGCCTCCCAAATGCTGGAATTACAGGTGTGTACCAACATGCCCCACTCACATGTAACCTTTGACGCCCCACAAACTTAATCACTAATATAGTCTGCTTTAGCCAGAAGTTTTACAGATAAAACGAACAGTCTGTTAACACAGATTTTGTATTAAATATGGTAGAAAATATTCCAGAACCAGAAAATATCACGTTTTATGGCAGTGCAAAATTCACTGGAGAGAGGAACTGCTCACGGGGAGATGCTTAATGTAACCTGGTATCTTAGGCAGATACTGGCAGCACTCACCACTGAAATAGCAACAGGAGGGGCTGCGAGATTATTACAGTGGCACAGTATGTACTACAGTTAATTTTATGCAGTTAGACTTTAATACTGCATCTGTATGCTTATTTCCACTTGGCAAATGGCGCCACGATGTGGTCTATGTTTGTGTGCATACATTATCGCTTTTTATAATATATTTGTGAATATTTTATGGTAGTAAATGATAAGCTGTTATCTATATATACTTTATTCATTCATGACATACCTAACCTTTTTTTTTTTTTTTCTTTTTTGTGGTACTGGGGATTGAACTCAGGGGCATTCTACCTCCGAGCTATACCCCCAGCCCTATTTTTTATTCTTTATTTTGAAACAGGGTCTAAGTTGCGGAATGCCTCACTAGGTAGCTGAGGCTGGCCACGAACCCGGATCCTCTGGTCTCAGCCTCCCAAATGCTGGGATTGCAAGCATGCACCACCACACCTGGCTCATACCTAACCTTTAAAACAAAAAAATTAAATTTATTGCAAGGCACAGTGGCACATACCTGTAATTCCAGCTACTGGGGAGGCTGAAGGAGGATTGCAAGCCCAGGGCCCATCTGTACACTTAGCAAGACCCTGTCTCAAAATAAAATTTAAAAAAGGGCTGAGGATATAGCTCAGAGGCAGAATACTAGGTTCAATCCCCAGTACCACAATAAATGAAATTTAAATTTATTTTTAACTGGGGCATAAAACATAAAATTGTATATATTATTGGGGTTATGTCTTAATTTTTTTTTTGATATTTTTAGGCTACATTGTTCATGTATGAGTTTTTTTCAAATTGTTGCAAATCTCAAAAAAAAAGTCTGCATAAGTGGATCACCTAGTTCAAACTTGAGTTGATCAAAGGGCATCTGCATTTTCTCTTGCTGGTTATATGTATTTTTTTTTCAGTGCTCCTCAATTTATCATTTTAATAGATAACCCCAAGATGTCTACATGGGAAATCTTAAAATGTTTCTGCCTGGTCTAGTACATCAACTGTAGATTATTGATTTTTTAAAAAATTTCCACCTGAAACCTCTTTTTAAGCTTGCCTAAAAACTGAAGTTGGCATGAGCTCTTATACCATTTCAAAAATCTTTTTTTTTTTTTGGTACTGGGGATTGAACCCAGGGCCATTCTACCTCAGAGCGACATCCCCAGCCCCCCAGCCTTTTTTAATTTTGCAATAGGGTCTAAGTTGCTGAAGGCCTTGGCAATATGCTGAGGCTGGCTTCAAATCTGCTCCTCCTGTTTTAGCCTCCCAAGTAGTGGAATAAACAGGTGTGTGCCACTGCACCCAGCAAAATCTAGTCTTTATAGATTGCTTTGCAGTACTTTCAACCTGAAATAACTAGAGCAAAACTGACCTATTAAAATAAAAATTAAATGAGAATGATATGGGCTTTCTAATCTGGAAATGCAATAGCTAAATTAGAATAAGGGAGAAATCTGGAAGTGAGGAAAGAGTACATTGACATTTATTCACCAAAATCATAATGACTAAAATTAGAGAATTAGAGAATATACCCCCTTTAAAACTCTGTGTGTGTGTGTGTGTGCGTGCGTGCGTGTGTGTGTGACTAAGGAATGAACCCAGGAGCATTCTACCTTGAGCTATACCCCTAGACCAATTTTATTTTTATTTTGAAACAGGTCTCACTAAGTTGTTGAAGTCTCGTCAGTTTGCTGAGGCTGGCCTCAAACCTGTGATCCTCCTGTTTTAGCATCGCAAGTGCTGGGATTACAAATGAGCACCACCAGGCCTGGCTCCACCCTTTAAACTTGAATGAGAAAAATTTCAGACTTCAAAGAAGAAGCATTCTTATTTACTTTGATGTGTGGTAGACTGTACAGGGACTTATTGCCCCAAATTAAAATGAAAATAAAATCAAACCAAGTTTAGATCAACTCTGTGATAATGCTATTGGGCTTTTAGTGAGGTGATGTCAGGGAAATGTGAACATGTCGGGTCACATTCTTGAAAGAACCGTAGTGGTTTCACTTGAGCCGTCCATTGGTGCCCCCAACACACTGAGCTGTGTGGCATCTGGACCACTGGTGTGACCAACTGTGGCATTTTTCTGTAGGATAGTAATGTCTGCCTTTTTTAAAATCTCGATTCACTTTATTTCAGCCTGATTCACAGTGATTTCTTTACAGAACAGCTTGTATTTGGCAAAGCTATAAAAAAAAAAAATCAGTCTTTTCTAAATAAGGTTCTTTTTCAATTAGAAATTCCATCTTTGCAGATAAAACATTTGTAAACATAACACAATTTAGACAGAGCTGAAGGACTTTACAAGACTGCTATTTTTGTAATGAAGAAGGCTTTTCCAAGCAACTTGGTGATCCTGGGCTCCTTGAGGGCTCTCTTGAAAGCAGTTAGAATTTACTAGTGCACGTCTTGGGTTCCGTGAAGAGGAAACATGGTTTTGCTGATTGGCAACATTCAAGAAATATTAGTGATTTTTAGAAGAAGATACTAAATAAATGTTGGGACTTATTTTTTGCCATTTCAGAGGATCCTTGAAATGGTGAAATATATGCTTTGTTCTGTGAGATGAGAGATGGTGATCCTGAAAGATGTTTCAGGACTTTGATCTTGCAGAATTTGAAAGGAAATGTAGCCACATTTGGCAAACTTAATCTCCAGACTCTGCTGGCTTCTTTAGTTGGAGTAATAGTCTTCATGTTCTTATTGTTGGAATGTACTTAAGCAAGAGAGCCGTGATCCACTGTGATGAACAGCCAGGATTGTGACTGGCGACGGTAGCAGAATGGACTGTACTCCCTCAGCCTGGCTCTTCTTTTTTTCCCAAATCTGTGGAACTACATAAATTTTCTGGGTTACTCCCACGGCCTATTGATGGAACCAAAGTGTGCAATTACTATTTGTCAATTAAAAATAAGCACAGCATGACTTTTTTTTTTTTTTTTTGCAGTACTGGGGATTGAACTCGGGCGTTCTACCTCCGAGCTATACCCCCAGCCCTATTTTTTTATTCTTTATTTTGAAACCGAGTCTCACTAAGTTGCGGAGTGCCTCACTAGGTAGCTGAGGCTGGCTTCGAACCCAGATCCTCTGGTCTCAGCCTCCCAAATGCTGGGATTACAAGCGTGCGCCACCACGCCCGGCCACAGCATGACTTTTGAAGCAGTCTTTGAACAGAAAACTTGTAATGAACTGAGGTTGAAAATGTATAAAATAAATACTAGAGCTCTGATTCCTGTCTCATTTAATCTTGTTCTGGGCTTTTCAAGAGGAGAGTCAAGCTAAGGTTTAGACAAATAGAAAAGTCAAAAGTCATATAGTTTTTACTTGATAAAACCTTTGAGGAGATTATTATAATTGTTGTTAATCCATTGAACACCTTTCCTTTTTCAGAAAGATTTTAAAAAGTAAAGTAGTTCTTAACACATGTTGACATTCTGCCTTTTAAAATGTGCTCATCTGTCAGTGCCCTAACACTGCACTGAAAAAGATTCTGCCTTAGCAAAGGAAAGCATGCTCAGGATTGTACCAGGTAGCTGTGTTATGCTAGGCTGCCTTTAAAAGTAATTAAAAAACGACTCCATTTGGGCCCTTTGTGATCAGTGGGAAGCACACGTGTGTGCACACACGCATGCACGTGCACACACGCATGCACGTGCACACGCATGAATAAGAGAAAGCTCAGAACAGTTAAGTAATTTAAAAAAGAGACCAAAATGCCAATTCTCTGTCATTACCAGAACTGTGACATATTGTAAATTCTGTGAACTTCATTATTCCAGAGGCCCCAAATAGACAATGGATGCTTCAGGGTTATTAAGCAAAATGAAACATATTGGTCAATAATTCTGTTATTTTTTTCCTGCCCCCAATTTTTTTCCCCCTGCCCACCAAAACCCAACCAAATTAAAAAAAAAAAAAAGCTACATGTGATTCTGGGAAAATTGTGCTAAAATGAGACTTTAAACCTAATCCGTGGCTGACTTGACTAAATTGGCAGATGTCCAGCAGTGTCAAACCGTTTGCCATCTGCCAATAGTAAGCAAGCATGGTTACCACTGTAATCATCTAGCCCTCCATTTCAGGTCACTCGTATTCAGTACAAGTGGTGAGCATTCACCTTCAAGGGATGCACTAATTCTTAGGCCAGAGTGTTCCTGTTCCATGTAATAAAATGTTTCTTTCCTCCTTTACAACTAGCTGTTATACTAATCAAGTCTGATTAGTGGGACCATTTTTAAAGGCACTTTGTTATTTTCACTTTATGCTTCTAAATGAAGTTATATTACAAAGCATTCTTCATGTGTGCTGTTTGTGCTGTGTAGGATCACCATTTTATTAGAGATCCCTAACAATATTTCTTCCTTCCTCTCAATTTGACACAGTAAAAAAAATTGCACTGGGCTCTGGGTAGAAGTGATGCTGTGAGAGACTGAAACTTCTGCAGAAGAACAGTCTGGGTTCTCCTGTGCTTTTCATACGTAAAACCAGGGCAGTGTCTTGCAGCACGGTTATCAACTGTGTGTCTCACATTGGACTTGCCAGCACGGAGGAAGTTTGTTTTGGTTTCAAAATGTACTTTACCCCATGGTGGCTGGCAGGGTACAATACTATTGACATCACTGTGTTTCAAATAGAAAATTAACAAGTAGCTACTGTTGTGATCGCAGATTGCCTCCTCAGTCCCTGTGAGAGAATGCTTTTTCTTTTGGACAGCAATACTTCTCAGCCCCTTGGTACCATTAAATCAGCCGCTGGGGGCTGCCAGGATAGAGATGAACACCAACAAAAGGCCAAAGAGTGGAAAACCGTTAATAAGGCAAAAATCTTTAATCTGTTTCCAAACTGATGTGAAAGATAAATAATTAAAAAAAAAAAAATCTCTCCCGCCCACAGCTAAGTTTTGACAGTGGTCCAGGTTCAGAGCCTGATCGCTCCAAAGAGGAGTCTCCTTTCCCTCCACCCACATCCCTGGAGTTTCGCCAAAGGAAAATAAGCTATTTTGTATTTAGAACAAATTGCCACTGTTTTCTCCAGTGATGTAGCCCTATTTCCCAGACTTTGAAACTTGGAATACAGAAAGTTCTTGTGTGACCAAAGAAGAAATATGTTGAATGAATGATCAAGTTTGTTTTTGGTTTTGTTATTTTTAAAATCTCAATCCTTATAAACAGATAAGAGAGGGAATATATGTATAGAGACTAAATTTAGCACAGAGGGGCATGGAGTGAGCAGTTTCTGTTCAGTCACTTTAGAGATTCCTTGTAGAAGTCTCAGTGAAGAGAGTACACTACTGGAACGAGCCTTTAATTATTTATTTAAGTGAGGCTCTCAAAAATCAGGTCTTCCCTGGAGATGAGTGTAGGACAGTAAAAAAATAATTGTTTATTTGTTCTCTGCACTATAGTGGTCAATTGATTAGCACTTCCGGGGTCTTTAAGCTTGTACACGCACTGATTCTTCATTTAGAGATGAGATAAAACAGTTTGATTTTTTTTTTTCCTCCCTGTAGTGTGGAGTGTTTCTTTCCTCTCATACCTGGGTTTCATTAGCTGTTGCTCTTCTGTGTTCTCCTTAGTGATTGCCTTCCTGCTGTTGTATTTGTTATTATCACTATCATTCTTGAACAGCAGCTGGAACAGGCCAAACTTTGTTAGGTCAAAATTTCTACTTGTGAAGAGGCCTGTTAATAAGGTCAGAAAGTTGAAGTTAGTGACAAAAATTGGATTGAAAAATTATCTTTTGAACCAGGAGTGGTGGCACACACTTGTAATCCTAGTACTTTGGAGGCTGAGACAAAGGATACAGATTCTCGGCCAGCCTCAGCTACTTAGTGAGGCACTCCGAAACTTAGTGAGACCCTGTTTCAAACTAAAGAATAAGAAATAGGACTGGGGGCATAGCTCGGAGATAGAATGCCCCTGGGTTCAATTCCCAGTACCGGAAAAAAAACAAAACAAAACAAAACAAAAGCAAAAAAAAATATTTGAGTTTCGTTTACCATTGGTTCCTAGTCCCTTATCGCTGTAAATTCTTTTGGCTGCAATTCTTAAACCCTCTACTCCACTGTTGAAAGAGGTGTCAAGGGGCTGGGGATGTAGCTCAGTGGTAGAGCACTTGCCTAGTATGTGTGAGGCCCTGAGTTCTATCCCCCACAGCACACACCAAAAAAAAGATGTTGGCTCGAATCCAGGGTCAGGTTAGAGGGTGTGGGTTGCCCACACCAGTGCCTTTGGTTTGGTGCACCTTAGTGTTCACTGGTGACCTCAGCCATACCAAAACAACAGGTGCTTAGAGTTCTGGCATTCATCAGCAGATCACTCACAAATGTTGGCCTGGCATCCAGTCATATTAAATAAAGGGAACAGTATTGATTATTACCTCAACTTCAGTTGAGTTCCAGAAATATCCATTAGAAATTGTTGCATCTCTTCCTCCTACTGTGTGCTAGTTATTCTGTTTGGTACTGAAAAAATGGGAATCATTTTAAAAGTATGTATCAATTAAATTACAGTGTGATTAGTATAAAAAAACAAGTATTAATTATCTGAAGAAGGAGCATGACAAGGAAGGTCTCATGGAGGAAGCATGAGTTTGTCTGTGGGCTGAAAGTGTTAGAGTCCCACAGGTGGCACAGGGAGAGTAAGGTATTCCAGGTAATTGGCAAGTATAAAAACATACTTAGTTGTAGAAGAGGTTTTCAAGGGTTTCAGTAGTGGGAAGTGGGTCTGGAAAGGTGGGAAGCAGAGTGCAAAACTCCACTCTTCAATCAGTGTAAGATTACCACAGGCAACTTGAAAACTCTTCACTGCAGCCGGTGGAATGGCGTAATAGGGCGGGGCTCGTTGTTTACGGAGGGCCATTGTTATTGACTGAATGGCTCTTCTTGTTCTTCATAGCTCCAAATATTTCTGCCTACATGGAACCCATATGGTTTTAAGAAAAATATACTACAATTTTATCATTATTCATCTATGAGTACTCATCTCCCTCTTTTCCTCTCCCTCTGACCTCCCTTTTCACTTTCCCCTGCTCCCTGCACCCCTGTCCTTTCCTTTAGGATGAAACGATGTTCTAAAGTCCAAAGCTCTAATAGTGTTCTGTGGTAATTTGTGCTAGCAGTTTGAGTGTAGATTTCTAGAGGTCCTGAAATGCAGTATGAAATAATAGGAAGTTTATTTGAAGGATTTTTTGTGTCGTGTGTGTGTGTGTGTGTGTTACTGGGAATTGATTGAACCCAGGGGCAGGCATTCTACCTTCGAGCTACACCCCCAGCCCTATTTTTTATTCTTTACTTGAAACAGGGTCTCACTAAGTTGCAGTGGGCCTCACTAAGTAGCTGAAGCTGGCTGTGAACCTGGATCCTCTGTCTCAGCCTCCCAAGTATTGGGATTACAGGCATGTGCCACCACACCTGGCGGATTTTTGTATCTTAAAAGTGCATTTTTCTGGGCACAGTTCTGCATGCCTATAATCTCTACTTGGGAGGCTGAGGCAGGAGGATCCTGAGTGGGAGGCTGGCCTGAGTACCTTAGTGAGACCCCCCCATCTCAAAATAAAAAGTGCTCGGGATATAATTCAGTATTTGTCTAGCACATGTGAGGTCCTGGCTTCAATCCCTTGTACCACAAAAATAAATAAGTGAATGAATCAATAAATGTGCATTTTGCATTATCTGTGTTTGTTTTATGTAAGTAGTGGGATTTTCCCCCAAATCTTTGGGGAAATTATGGCTTCTGGAAGAGATATCATATTTAATCTTATGACTTCAAATACTCTGTGGCTCGGTGTTGACTACCCCTAGGGGTATATGAACCCTACCCTTGGAACTATTTAGATTTTATTGGAAGAAAGTCAACTTAAAAAGTATTTCCAGAGTGAGTAGCACGTATCTCAACTGGTTTTAATTCTTATTTGGACATAGATGAGCCCTTCCATGTTGGGGTTGATAATGAGACAGTCGAATATATTATTATAGTGTTATATAGCATACATGATATTGTATAATTTGCAACTTCATCATAACTCTTGTTGATATTCCTACTTACTTTACAAGATACCAATTAGGAGGAAGATAAGTGAAAGCAGCTTCTTTGTGAGAAGTGAGAGGAGGGTCCCAGCTATTCTCCTATTTTTATTTGTTGTTACAGAATCCCATGACTACCAGAGTCAGCTCTGACACTGGGGAGATACCGCCTGCCAAGTTACTACCTGGGAGATAATAGTCTGTTTGTTTTCTGTGAAGTAGATAATCTGTAAGTTGTAGGTGAAACATATAATTATCAAATCCCATTTTATAAGAATAGCTTGTCTAGCTTCTTTATTTCATAAACAGAAAAGGCTGAATAGCAGAATATAATCATATAACTCATGCATAGCAATGTGCTTGACTTACCTGGATTCATTTTTAATGTCATTTTTCATAAAAGTAGGCAGACAGATTCTCATGTGTATCTTTGTGTATTTTTAGAATACGCTCAACACTAAATTTTGGAGCAGCTTTGGTGTATGGAATGTGTAGGATAAGAAGCTAGCTGTTGTCATGTGCAGGGGTGTGTGTGGGGAGTGGAGAAACCTGGCCACGAGCCAGTGCAGCTTTGAAGAATGCGGCTTGGGGAGGACTCAGAGCCGTTGCGTAACATTCAGCCCAGAGGAAAATACAAGCGCTGTCCCTATCACTTGTTTTCCATTTTGATTTAGCTACTTGGCAAAGTTTTGGTATCCTGTAGTGGAGGAATGAAAGACAAGCAAGTTCCAGTGAGGGACTGTGCCTCCAAGGAGATCAGCCAATGAATGGTTTGTGGGGCTGGGCGGGGTTAGATTTCTTATTGTTGGGCAGGGGGAGTCGAGTTTCAAGTGATGACTTGAAAAACATCAGAACTGAAAAACCCTCATTGCATGATACTTGCAGTTTATTTTCTGAAGAGAAGTTCTTTCTTCTCCCACAGCACTGTGTTCTTCTCGTAGTTGATATACCTGTGCTTTAAAAGACCACAGCTAGCCGGGCGTGGTGGCGCACGCTTGTAATCCCAGCATTTGGGAGGCTGAAACTGGAGGATCCAGGTTTGCCGCTGGCCTCAGCTACCTAGTGAGGCACTCCGCAACCTAATGAGACCCTGTTTCAAAATAAAGAATAAAAAAAAAATAGGGCTGGGGGTATAGCTCAGAGGTAGAATGCCCCTGAGTTCAATCCCCAGTACTGCACACACACACACACACACACAAAAAAAAAAAAAAAAAAAAAAGACCATAGCTGCTAGGAGGGGACATTTTATAGCAAAATCATTTTCCTTCATGTTCCTGTCATACGTCAGTTTGGCAGTAAAGTTTACAGGTTTTGAAATCAAAAGCAACATTGGTTCCTTCAGGGAAAAATGATCTCAATCTACCAAAATAAAAGCCAAACAGACTCTAATTGTTCTTTTTCCCATAAGGGGCTTGTCTTTTTTAAAGGTGTGGGCAATTCTGATAGGACCCTTCTTTCTTTCTTTTTTTTTTTTTTTTTTTTTTTCAGTACTGGGGATTGAACTCAGGGGCATTCTACCTCCGAGCTATACCCCCAGCCCTATTTTTTATTCTTTATTTTGAAACCGAGTCTCACTAAGTTGCGGAGTGCCTCACTAGGTAGCTGAGGCTGGCCGCGAACCCGGATCCTCCGGTCTCAGCCTCCCGAATGCTGGGATTACA
>PVLC010031266.1:0-18917 GCA_004027655.1 Graphiurus murinus
GTACTGGGGATTGAACTCAGGGGCATTCTACCTCCGAGCTATACCCCCAGCCCTATTTTTTATTCTTTATTTTGAAACCGAGTCTCACTAAGTTGCGGAGTGCCTCACTAGGTAGCTGAGGCTGGCCGCGAACCCGGATCCTCAGGTCTCAGCCTCCCGAATGCTGGGATTACAAGCGTGCGCCACCACGCCCGGCTTCAATGCATTTTTATCAAGGGCTGATTCTAAGTTTAGTCCTAATTAATATTTTCATTAATATCATGGATGGTGGGATAGAGGAAGCTTGATAAATTTTCCAATGCCAAATTGGATAGGAAAGCTAGCCAAGAACTTGGGTGAAAACATTTGATTGCAATTTAAATGACCTTTCTGAGTTGCAGCAAAATGAATGACAGTTTAATTAGTCCAGAATAAGATGCTGGGAGTGAACCAGAAGCAAATGATACCTTTTTTTAATATTGTGCATTGCCATTTAGAAAGTATGCTCATATCTTTATCTAACTTCAGCCTTTCAGATAGAGTCATTATTCTGAAGGTAAAGATGGGTCGAGGTTGGCTTTTCCTGAGTTTGACAGAGACATATGGTGAGATAGAGAGGGATAGTGCTGAGTTGAATAGTGAATCACTAAATAAATCTACAACCAAGTATCCCACTAGGATGCTTAAAGATTAGACCTTGAGTAGTATAGAAAATCTATTGGAATCTCAAAATTGGGTATGCTTTGAATTAGTATATTGTATTCAATTTTGTTATCTAAAATGAAGGCACAAGGAAAATGGCATAGTCCAGCAATCAACAGAATTTCTAAAGTGTTTGGGAGACAAGCACAAAGAAAGACTATGGGTGTAATTCAGCACAGAAAAGAGAAATGAAAAGAACATATTTAATCTTAAATATATTTTCATGGTACATTATTGGGAGAATAATCAGTATTTCTTCCCTGTTTCTGTTGGATATAAGAAAATATATAGTAACCTATTTTTCTAAAAGGAAAGACATGACATAACCATGAAGCTGAGATGAAATTATTATTATTATTATTATTATTATTATTATTATTATTATTGGTACTGGGGGATTGAACACAGGGGCATTCTACCTCTGAGCTACACTCTCAACCCTATTTTTTATTCTTTATTTTGAAACAGGGTCTCACTAGGTTGCAGAGGGCTTCACTAAGTAGCTGAGGCTGGTGGGGAACCTGGATCCTCCAGTCTCAGCCTCCCAAGTACTGGAATAGATGAAATTATTTCTTTTTTTTTTTTTTTTTTTTTTGCGGTACTGGGGATTGAACTCAGGGGCATTCTACCCCCGAGCTACACCCCCAGCCCTATTTTTTATTCTTTATTTTGAAACCGAATCTCACTAAGTTGCGGAGTGCCTCACTAAGTAGCTGAGGCTGGCCGCGAACCCGGATCCTCCAGTCTCAGCCTTCCAAATGCTGGAATTACAAACGTGTGCCACCACACCAGGCTCAGATGAAATTATTTCTAATGGGATCATTTAGAACAATCATTGCTCTTAAGGCCTTTCTGCCTCCTTCTCTTTTATATTCTCTTCCCTCCCTCACTTCTTTTTTTTTCTTTCTTTCATTTTTAAATATTCTGTAACTTTTCTTAATGAAAATGATTCTTGTTGAGACTAAAATTTGAACAGGAATTAAAACTTGTCTGAAGAAAATTGTATCATAAAAGCCAGCCTTACCTTCTAATATCACCTAGATGTTCTTAGTATGTGCAACCAACTATCAAGGAAGTATTTAGTCTCTCTCTCTCTCTTTTTTTTTTTTAGTGGTACTGGGGATTGAACTCAGGAACATTCTACCTCTGAGCTATACCCCCAGCCCTATTTTTTATTCTTTATTTTTAAAACAGGGTCTCTCTAAGTTGCAGAGTGCCTCACTTGGTAGCTGAGGCTGGCCGCGAACCCAGATCCTCCTGTCTCAGCCTCCTAAATGCTGGGATTACAAGCATGCGCCACCACATCTTGTATTTTAAAAAGTAATATTGCAGGTGAGAGTGGTGGTGCATACCTGTAATTCCAGTACTTGGGACCTGAAATAGCAGGATTAAAGGTTCAAGGCCAACTTCAGCAACTTAGCAAGGCCCTTAGAAACTTAGTGAGACCCTATTTCAAAATAAAAAAATAAAATAGGACTTGGGGTGTAGCTAAGAGGGAGAATACCCCCAGGTTCAATCCCCAGTATCAGAACAAACACACACACACACACACACACACACACACACACACACACACACACATATACAGAAAGCAATATTGCTATGGAAGCCTAAATATGAAAGCATCTTTTTTTAGAAAACAATAATAATATTGTCTTTTCTTTTAGGCCAAATGGCAGGTGATCATACAAGGCTAGAGTTCCATAACATAGAGACCGGCATCATCACCGAACGACGCTATCTTTCTTCTGTCCCTTCCAACTTCATTGGACACCTGCAGAGCCTGACATTTAATGGCATGGCATACATTGACTTGTGTAAAAATGGTGACATAGATTACTGTGAGCTCAATGCTAGATTTGGCTTCAGGAACATTATAGCCGACCCTGTCACCTTCAAGACCAAATCGAGCTATGTTGCCTTAGCTACATTGCAAGCCTACACGTCTATGCATCTTTTTTTCCAGTTCAAGACAACATCCCTCGATGGACTTATTCTGTATAACAGTGGGGATGGAAATGATTTTATTGTGGTTGAATTAGTTAAAGGGTAAGTATATCAGCTCAATGAAAATGCATGAAACCTTGGATAAATGGACCTCAAGTTCAAAAACTTTTCATTAAATAGAACGTATCGGTATATGAGGGGATGAGCAGGAGCAAGAAAGGGACAAATAATGCCTTTGTTTACATCATTTCTTAGGCATCTTAAGTAAAATTGGAGTCTATGCAGTCATTTGTACCTACCTCTCCACATAGGTGGTGCAAATAACATCACATTCTCATTTATGGTAGGCATTCTATGTAAGTCACACTTCAAATGCAGATTTCCTCACTATGCACAGCATATTCGACCAAAGAATTTCTACAAGTCTGTAAGGCAGTCTGTGTTAAGTTTAATAGCTAATTCAAGTATTACTTAATTTTCACAAAATTCCACCTAATTCAAGTTTAATCCTCTGTTAGCATTTCTTGAATAATTTGGAACAATTTTTATGAAATTATTGAAAAGTATGATGAAAATTTTATGCTTTTCTATTGATCTAGAATTCATTCATTAATTTATGGAATGTTATTTCATATTTACAGTGGGATATATAATGTGTTAGGCTATTTTTTTCTTGCCACCCGTGTGCATCTCAGATTCTCACCAGCCCTGAGCCACACACATTCACTGACATGAAGCCCTAGTGAATACAGGTGAATACATGAAAATAACAGAAGCGCTATGAAAAGCTTCCTGAAATGATCATGTCCAGAGGCTCAGGAGAGTCTTTAGGAAATTTGGAAGAAGTATGAGGTAGGGAGTGGATATTTCAGCTTGATCTGGAAGGATGAGTCCTCCTTTCCCATCTAAAGACAGGAATTCCAGTTGGAAAGGAAAGTCAGGTGCAAGAAGCTGAGATCTATTTCAGTGTGGTCAGTGAGGAAAGGGGGGAATGGGGAAACCATAGTGAAAGATACTGCCTTGTGCTGAGACAGAGCCATGTCTTATCTCTGATTAGCCTCATGTAACTCAATCCAGAACTTTTGGCCAGGGTGGAACACCTGGCTTGACTCCATCAAAAATTCAAAAAGCAATGACTTTTCCCTCTTTCATTTCCTCCCCAGGTACTTACATTATGTGTTTGATTTGGGAAATGGTGCTAACCTCATCAAAGGGAGTTCAAATAAACCACTTAATGACAATCAGTGGCACAACGTGATGATATCAAGGGACACCAGCAATCTCCACACTGTGAAGATTGACACGAAAATCACAACACAAATCACTGCGGGAGCCAGGAACTTAGACCTCAAGAGTAAGTACTTGCTAAGTCAGAGGCACGGTATGAGCATCACACCACGTGGTCTGCACACAAGGGGAAAATCCTTTGCTTAGAGGTGCATGTGAATGTCCCTTCTGCAAAGGCTGAGAGTTTCATTTCCAACATGTCATTAATAATACAACACATAAGCTTCTGTTCTTACTGTAATGTGGCAAGAACATATGTATTTTTAATAGCAGCTCAGAAAATGCAACACCTAAGAATGCATGCATGATTTAATTTAAAGGGTGAGAAAAATGTACTCTTAGTCTTGGTATTATAAAGAAAACTAGACATAGGCAAGTTTCCTGGGTCCCAGAAGTTTTCTATGGATTTGGAGTCAAGGTAACCACATGTATGAGGAGTTTCTTATTACTTTTCTTCCCTTGGTGAGGTTTCCTAGAAGCTTTCAGACCCTCTGACCAACAAAAGTCCAAGCTTGGATTAAGCTCATGTCTCTGGCAGTGAATTCTATCTCCCATCCCACTTCTAACATACACATGAAGGAAAGCTTTTATTCTTTTTAACACACTGTTAAGAAAATCTAGACCAGCCGGGCGTGGTGGCGCATGCTTGTAATCCCAGCATTCGGGAGGCTGAGACCGGAGGATCCGGGTTCGCGGCCAGCCTCAGCTATCTAGTGAGGCCATCTGCAACTTAGTGAGACTCGGTTTCAAAATAAAGAATAAAAAAAATAGGGCTGGGGGTATAGCTCGGAGGTAGAATGCCCCTGAGTTCAATCCCCAGTACCGCAAAAAAAAAAAAGAAAATCTAGACCAACTTTTCCTTCCTTCTTGATGCTTAATTTCTCAAGTGAGCAAGACATGCTTAGAAGACGTATCAATAATGGGGTGGGGAAGATCAATAACAGAAGTTTCTACTTGAGTGGACCTTTGTGATTCACTAGAAATAGTATCCATGCATCCCATTCCATTTGACATTGCAACAAGTATTGGAGATGCTTGTTGGCATGCCATTCTGAATATAGGAAATCTGAGGTTTGAATGACTTGCCCAGAGAGAAAACAACTACTTGAGTAGAGAGAAGTCAACCCAGATTTAGCACATGCCTTTCCATTGTTCCTACTGCTCTAGGCTGATGCATGAAAAAGCCCTGAAGATAGCATTGCAGGGATGGCTTGCTTGGAAAAAGCTGCTCATTTATATTAATAGGATCTTTTCCTTTGATTCAAAAGGTAAATACATTAGAGACTTAGGGAACTGGAAAGAGAAAATCTAGCAGAAGTCTTTCTAGAGAAAAATGCTCTTTTCAAATAAGGTAACAGAAGAAAGAAAAGTGTTCCACTTTCTGTAATTGCTGAATATATTTATCATCCTGCTGACTGTGTTTACTTTATTTGGCCAACACATAAAATGTGTGGTAATGGTTGTCTCCTTTCTTGCACAGTAGCCCTTGTTAGCTTAAAGAGATCCTCTTCGTGCCCATAAACCTAATAGCTTAGATCAAAAAATAACATAACATTCCAAGAAAATGCTATTGAGCAGCCAGGCCTCATTCTTTTTCTTCTCTCTGATTAATGTGAATGGAGTAGAATTTTTTTCCTATTTGGAGGGTACCCCTGTGTTGCACAGTGGACTTAGGTGATAATTGTCAAAGGAAAGGGAGAGATCATGAAATTCAGTGCAATGGCCAAGCCAGACAGCACAGTTGGCACAAGACAGTGCCCTGCTTGTGTAGAAGAGAGCTCAGAGAACACAGTGGACCTTCCTAGAGACTGTAGATACCGCATTGGATTGGACATGCACGGCCCCACACATTAGGCACTGAGAAGCCTGCCAGGCCATGTGTTATATCTCTTTGGATATGGAGGGCACTGTCTACTGAGAAGTGAATACTTGCTTATTATTCACTAAAAATGAGAGTGAACATAATAGGAAGCTGTGATAGATTCGATCTGGTGGGGTAGGTGTAGTGGTACCTTTCCAAATCTTCGAATCGTACACAGCAGATTTTTTCAAAACATGGAATATTCCATAATTCTGAACATTAGAAAGAACTTTCCCATGATAAAAATTAAAACTATAAATTCCTTGAAAAACTTACTATACAATATTAAGATGTCAAATATTGAATTCTGATTATGTACTTTATTATTATTTTTTTTACAAAGCACAATTTAGATTGAAGATGAATTTCCCAGATGAACAATTAGGTTCTTTAATAAAGAACCTAATTATCCCCTTAAACCTTTTGAAGTTCTTAAGTGTTTACAAACTTATCAGACAATGCCAAAAATTAAAAGCAAGTTCCTAAAATTAGGTCAAAGTTTGGGCTTATAAACAGAGTATGTGATTCAGTAGCCACAATAACCCCAAAAGCAGCCCTCTTGTCATGTGTGTCATGGACTGGAGCAGGTCTGGGAGGAGAATGTGGTCTGGGCATGATGTCTACCTTCTTTTCCTTTGTACCTATGACTATAGACACTAGCTAGATGATGACTATTTAATGAGCATTGATCCTGTGCTAAGCCTGGAGAGCAGAACAGGGAAGAGTACAGGGTCCTGTAATGAGAAGCTACTGTCCCAGGAGGCAGATTGATGTTGAGGGATCACATACAGGACAGAGAGGAGCAAGCTGTGATGGAGCCTGATCAAGGGCATTGAGGTTAATTTGGGAGCACCAGTAGTTCTTTTTGAAGAAGTAAGGCATAAGGCGTATCTGGAGGATGAATAAAAACAACCAGGCATTGTTTCTCCTTTTCACCTGTACATCCACAGGAACACAGGAGAGCTTATGGGCATGAGAACTTGTACACGGACCTTCATCCTGAATTGAACAGCTCTGCTTTCTTTGCATACTAGTCATGTAGGACTAAGCCACTTTGAATGAGTAAAAATGAAAGTTGCCTCGTTTGGATCAATGGTTTTATTTTATGTTTAGTTTTCCTATGAGCTTTACCCTTAAAGAATTGAAATTATCAGATTTCTTCTGCATCCTGCTCAAAGTCATTGTGATCACGGTAGGTTTTTCTCACAGGAAGTCTAATCATTTTAACTGCCTCAGAATCACATGATGGCCTTTGGGAAATGAACTTCTGGATCCCACCCACCTCAAGTCCACGGAGGCAGTTACCCTTTGAGGGTGGTGTTCAGAGAATGACAGCTATCTTTGTTTTGAGAGAGCACCCACCAATCTAGACATCATGTATCACACAACCCTGAAGTGCTGCACAATCTATGTTGGACCAAATTTAATTCACTTTTAAATTTTTGCATAAATCTTGGCTTTCCTTCTTACAGGGATTGAACCCATGGCCTCATGCATGAGTCAAATATTCTTCCTCTACTACCCCCCAAGTCTACTTGATTTTGCATTTATTTTACCAGTCCTTGTCTGAATTCACATTTATTGGAGGTTCAGGAATTTATAAGGTTTTTTTTTTCCTTCACACTACTTTACCTTAAAAAGACAGTAGAGGGCAGCATAAGGCCACACACCATGCTGTATGGTGGTGGTGGTGGAGGGGGGACTCAACTTGCTCCATTTGCTCTGAGAAGCACAATTTCTTTGTTTTCAGACATCTAAAATTCCACATTTAGCCTTTATAGTAGATAATGCTTATTTCTGTGGCTCTATTTTATTTTATATACAGAATTTTAGTGTAGAAATTTGAAAGCTAAGGGCTATGTATAATTTTCCACCTTGATTCACATGGAGATGGTCATAAAATGGGCAGGAGTCTAATGATCTTTTTCTGAGAAGAGGAATTCTATGCAGGTGACCTTGTTCAAATTATCTTTCAGAACACTGCCAGGTTCTCAGGGTGGGGGGTGTATGTCTCTCCCTGCTGATACAGTTTTGCTTTCATCTTTTTTCCCCAGATGCTTGCATTCTATTCCCTCTGGCTATTAGGTACAAGCCAGAACATACAATGAAAGGAGTAACATAAATTTGCTATTTGGAGTGATTTCCTAGCACAGCTCTTGATTCATATGGGAACTTGTGAGTCCTGCCCCTTTTAGTGAGATAAAGAGTGGGTGTGGGCGTAATACCTCTTAATGATTCTTCTTTTGTTTCTATATTTGGAAAATGTGTTTGTTTATGGGAAGTAGCTAATGTTCATTGAGTCCCTATTAAAGACAAAGATTTAAACGAGGTTAATGTATATAATCTTTTGATTACCAAGGGACTATAATTGAGGTCAGTCTTGCTTATTTGTTAATCTTGTTCAAGATCAAAAATATAAAGGAAGAATTAGCTCTGTTCTCCATCTTTCATAAGTAGCCTTCTTTAAGATATTAACCTAACTTTATCCTTCAGCAAATTGAGGAGAAATAGTTTACTTGATGGGGGTGAGGGGGCACAAAGATCCAGGGCGCATAGGATAGAGTGCCCTCAGGTGGTCACTTAGCAAAACTACATAAAGTGAATAGGCAGTACTTTGTCCTTTCTCCCTTCTTTATTCTCTGTTTCAACCCCCAAATTTTGTTCTTCCAGGGTTTGAGCTTTTGTGCTATCTAGTGAGCTTAGCCCTTCTCACCATATCTCTCCTCCTTCAGCTTTCTCCTGTCACTCCTTAAATTACTCTGAAGCTAACTGTCTGCTATTGTATGTCCTGCTACCATCCACTGAGAGGTCTCCTACTGAGGAACTAACTAGAGCTTTCCATGCAAACACTTCCCATCTCTCAACCAAAATTTGAGGATAAATTCTGTTCTTGCTCTTTTCTTCTTAATCTCTGACTAGTCTATTACCAAGTTGCCTGCCTTCTCCAATCCTGAATATAAGTCATATCCTCTTATTTTCATATTGCTATTTGAAGCTAACTTACAGAGATATTCCAGCAAACTAAATCCTAGTCAAAAGTCCTATCATGTTTAAAAATGCGCAAGCTTTGTCTATTCAACTCATGAGACAATCTGATAGCCCACTTGTTTTACCTAGACAACTTGCCCAAATAGGAAATGTTCAGGGAAGAGTTTGACTTTGAGTTATCTTTATAGCAGGATATGACTTTGAAAATGGAATGAGGGTCCTGTTGTCCTGTTGATTGTGCTATCTTGATTAGATTCTTTGTTTGTACAGAAAGAGATTTACTAACATTACTTCAGTTTGGGGGAGATTATTTTAAGGATCCATTAGAAAGTTAGAGACTCATTTCACTGCCAAACCATGGGGCCACCCAGATGATGGGATCTTTGTTCTAATAATCATGCAGGGATCTCCCAAACACCCCTCTTAGTTGTCTTCTGGGATCTTCATGTCCACTGTTCCCCAATTCATTGCCGCCTAGAGACACTCTTTCTACTGTCTGCTACCACTGACTTCTTTTTGCTTTCTGGCTTCTCTGCTCTTGCCTTCTTTTACCTGTTGCTTTTGTGTACATTTCCACTTCTGTCTACTTCACTCTTTACCTTGCTTTCAAATTCCTCAAAAGACAAGACTGGATACGATGAATGGTCCTGTCACCATCTGCTCTAGAGCATAACTTCATAGGTTTTACCCTACTGTTGCTGGCCAGATACACATCTGTATGCCAATTAGCTGTAAACACACAGGTCAATTTCCATGGCATAAACTGAACCCCGTCCTACCCCCATCCCCCAAAAAGAAGAGGTGTGGCTGAAGGGCTCTCTGTAGCTTCTCAGAGAGGAGCAGGGCAATTTTCTCATTCAGAGGGTCCCTGAATGTCAGCCCACAAAGTGTGGAGGGGAGAATGAAAGGGTTTTAAATAGGAAAATGGAGTTTGCAGCACACTTTAGAGTGATTCTCTGGCTTCCATGCTGAGGATGGGCTGAACTCGGGGAAAAGGGACCACTTTGGAAGCAATCACCACTGTACAGAACAAAGACAATAAGGATCTGCATTTCAAAGTAAGACTTGACATTTTTGTTACTCTTTTTCCCCACACAAGAATTACAGAGCAGTTTCTTAAAAGACAATTAGAGACACATAACCATTGTTTCTCTTCTGGCATCTCCATTGAATTTCCAGCCTTTTCAGAAATCAGTCTCAATCTATTCTCTTTACTATAAAGCCTTTGTCAGTTTGTTTTAATTCCACTCTCATCTCCCCTACCCCCAGGAAGATATCATTCTCTTAGCATGCACAGTGATCTATGACCTGCTGTCTAACATGTTCTTTCTTCTGCTTCCTCATGACCTTTGGACCAGTTTACTGCAGTGGAATTTAAATTCTTTATTCCCTACTAACAATTCTTTTTTAAACAATTCACTTACCCACTGTACTCATGTTGGAAGCTTTCCTACATTGGGCACAATTTTTCTGTTTAGTTTTTTTCAACTCCTTCTACCTCTATTTGTGATTTCTCTTCTCACTATTGGAGTCATAGGAATTTGGAGCAAGAAAGGATCTTGGAGAAACTCTGGTTCTGACAAGTTCCTTTCAATGATGAGAAAAATGTGCCCAGGACCAACTGATCTGCACAGCCATTCATCTAGTTAGTACTCCAGAGCCAGTCTTCTGATTCCCAGTTCACTATATTCACAATAGACCAGGGATGACAAGTTTTATTGTTCAGATCAACCCCAATTGACTTCTAGTGACAGCCTGGAGCAGTACATTGGTGGACTCACTGGAGAAGACATTGAGTGTCTAGGCACAAGAGAGAAACTAGTCATGTGCCACCACCTGCCACCCACTGGCTTTTTGCTTCTAGTTCAGCCGTATGGGTTCAGCCTTTCCTATTTGCGGATTCAAGAGGCTCTGATACTGGTTTCTACTCACCTAGCATGCTGGCTGAGCTCTGATAGCCATAGACCTTGGCTTGCATGCCTGGAACAGCTACAAAAGCATCACACTTAGGAAGAAAAATAGCTTTCCTCATTCGTCCCCAGCAAAATGGATCCTGGAAGGCTGAATTCAGGGTTCAGATGCCAGTTTACCATGTCCTCTCGGGCGGTGACTGGATGACTTGAACTCTTAAGAATAGTGGCATCTGTACAGTGCAAAAGTAAGTGCCTACTGGTTCTCAGAGCTGAGTTTGGAAGGACTGGAATAGTGCTCATGAGTCCTCGGGCTCATCTAGAAATGGGCCTTCAGTGCTGGTCTCTATTCAGGGAGCATTAGCAGTGAAGCTGAGTTGTCTGTTTAAGAGTCCAAGCTCTGTGATAAGAGCTCCTGTACATAAAAGCAAGTTGGGAAACAGATCTCACTCAGGAAGGATTTATATCTCCACAGTTTTCATGGCTCTCAGATCTCCCTCTTTGTACTGAATGGAAAATCAGACAGTGGTTTGGGGATACAAGAAACATAAGCCTAGCCAGGCATGGTGGCACATGCCTGTAATCCCTGTACTGAGGAGGCTGAGATAAGGTTTGCAGCCAGCCTCGGGAATTTAGTGAGGCCCTCCACAAATTAGTGAGACTTTGTTTCCACATTAAAAAAAAAAAAAAAAGTTGGGCGTGGTGGCACATGCTTGTAATCCCAGCATTTGGGAGGAGACCAGAGGATCCAGGTTCGCGGCCAGCCTCAGCTACTTTGTGAGGTACTCTGCAACTTAGTGAGACCCTGTTTCAAAATAAAGAATAAAAAAAATAGGGTTGGGGTGTAGCTCGAAGGTAGAATGCTCCTGAGTTCAATCCCCAGTACCACAAAAAAAAAAAAAAAAAAAAAAAAAGCCTGGACTGGAGGTATAGCTCAGAGGTAGAATGCCTCTGGGTTTAATTCCCAGTAAAAGAGAGGAAGGAAAGAAGGATAAACTTTTTAGACTAATTTAAAGAGAAATGCACGGGAAGTGGAGAGTTATAATGTTCAAGGAACCCAAAGACAAGAAAAGGGAAAGTTTAGGAGTGGGCCTCATGAAGCCACATTTAACAGAACTATCCGAAGTGAGGCAATATCACTCTCCCTCTTCATCTCTGCTGGGGCTCTAAGCCACTTTCCATTGGCTTCCCAGTGAGCCTTCCCTCATTCTTCCTTTCTGCACATTGGCTTTCAAATTACTTTCAGAGCTTTAGTAAACCTGCCCTAGCCATCCACTCTTGACCAATTCAAATACCCAAGAGATACTCACTTGAGTTTGTATCCTCATTTCAAGGTTTGGGGAAAGTAACTTTAACTGGGACACATGTCCTCCCCACTATCAGGATGTGGGGATAAGATAGAAGATAACATTGTACAATTATGAATTCACTGAATTTGTTTGAAGAAATATTTGGGTAGCTGCCAGGGATTAGAGGGAAGCCATAAAGAGCTCCAAAGTAGTAACTTTTAACTTTCTATGAAGGAATCATGGGCTACAATTGGCCTAGCTTTGGAGCAGGACATGGGAATAAGGTCTAAAGACATCAAGGCAGTGAAAAGCTGAAGCTGGGCACAGTGGCACACATCTATAATCTCAATATTTGGGAGACTGAGACAGAAAGGTCACAGGTATGAGGACAGCCTGGACAAATTAGCAAGACCCTATTTCAAAATTTAAAAATAACAGAGGCTGGGGGCGGGTGTAGCTCAGAAGTAGAATATGCCTGGGTTCAATCCCTAGTACCATGAAAAAAAGAGGTGGGGGTGGGTATGGTGAAAAACTGATTATCAGGTAGCATCAAAATATTTGGAAGACAAAACACATATGTGCTTGAGTGATCAGAACTTCTTTGAAGTGGAGACAGAAACCTGATCAGTGACTCACACTTGTAATCCCAATACTTGGGAGGCTTAGGCAGGAGATTCACAGGTTCATAGCCAGCCTCAGCAACTAAGTGAGGCTCTCCACAACTTAGTGAGACCCTGTTTCAAAATAAAAGAATAAAATAAGGCTGGGGGTGTAGCTCAGAGTTAGAATGCCCCTGCTTTCAATCCCCAGTACCACACACACACACACACACACACACACACACACACACACACAAACAAAAAAACCCACAACTAAATGGAGACAGACAGAGACTATATTGATCTGAGTCACATGAAGAACAATACTTGGGATACAAAACTGAGAATCAGCATTCGAGGCTTCTGTGAATTCATAAGAAACACTGGGGAAGGAGGACTCTTGATTTTTGCCATCTGTGTATTCATGGGAAGTCACATTAGTCTCCTATAGATTGATAAAGGACAAAGAAGCCCCAGCTGATACCTGGTAATGCTACAACTGTTCACTGTAGATCCCCAGAGAGGGTATCACTATTATTTTCAAGCAGTTATCTCATTTAGTTAGGCTTCAGTAATCATGCAGTCTCAGATCTTTTCCAGGGTGACCCACAGGAATTCTAGTGTCCACCTCCAATTCTGAAAATTTCATCTTAAGCCTTTGGTCAAAATTGTAATCTACTAGAAAGTTGGGTGGGCTTAATACAAAGTTACCTCTACCACTGCAGAGATCTTCAAAGCCAATTCTACTACCCTTATTCATGTAGGAAAGTATAGTTTTTATGGCCCAGTGATGCTGTTGGTTGTGATTTTCATACACTGGATGGTGCTTCCAACACTAACTACTACCATGCTGGGTCAATCAGGATTCCTCATTAATATTACTTAAATGTAATTTTCTTTTTTTTTTTAAGGGACCATTTCTTGACCTTTGCAATTAATTGCTGTGGTTTTATAAAGATAATAGAAGAAAGAACATAGCTTTGTAGTTAAGGACACCAATTTTGGGTTCAGATAGGCTTTACTGAAATAGTATATTAACTGTTTATGTATTTCCTTAGGCAAGGTACATCAATATCATCAGCAGCAGCCAGGCGTGGTGGCATATACTTGTAATCCCAATACTTGTGAGACTGAGACAGGAGGATGACAAGTTTGAAGTCAGCCTCAGCAAGTTAGTGAGGCTTTCAGCAACCTAGTGAGATCCTGTTTCCAAATAAATAGGGCTGGGGGATGTAACTTGGAGGTAGAATGCCCCCCTGGCTTCAATCTCCAGCAATACACATATCACCATCATCACCATCATCATCATCATCAATCTACCCTTTACCTCAGTAATACATTTGCATATATCTTTTTAATTTTCATTATAACCTGGTGAGGTTGCTATACTCAGCTTTATGTTATAGGTGATGAAACTAAGGTAAGGCTTAGGGAGGTTAAACATCATACTAGAACAATAATGATAGTAATATTAAATAGTAATAATTATTATCTCAATCATTTCTGGGGCTTATCACATCTCATATGCTGTCAGAAATATTTATATGTGAGATCTCATTTAATCATCACCACAATACACAAGGTTAGCCAGCACATTCTTTGATGCTTGAGAGTTTATAACAAGGTGGGAGGGGTTGTAAGGCTTATCTCACCTCCATATGACAGATATTGGCAATATGTGAGCCAGCTTTTCATAAATGCCTGGCACAGGAGGGTCTATATGTTATTGCCAGGTTGCTTAGTATGATGTAGTTTTTTTTTGTTTTTTTTTTTTACCTTAAGCCATCACTTTAAAATGTATTAAATTGAGGTATTTGTACCATATACTGGCATAGAGGAAATGTTTGGGATCACTTAAAAGACAATTCTACAATTATTTTATATTCTAAAACAGAATCTTAATTCAAAAAATTTAAATTTAAAGTTATTAACCAAAATTCAAATTTGGGCAGTGCTCTTCTTTGGTCAGTCACTTGTGGCAGAGGAAGGGCAAGTTCAGCCTCTGCCTCTTCCAACTGTTGTCTTCCTGCAAATTGTTGATGAAGGACATCAGCTAATAACAGATTCTTGGTCTGACAGATCCTCAAGTGCATTTCTTCTCCAAGGCTTCTCTTCCAGACTTTCTTACTTTAACCCCCACAGAGCATGATGCCTCCTGTTCACTGACACAGACTCTTCCACTGCTCTACCTCCAAGGCAGGCCTACAGGCTTGCTGCCATGTACATGGGACTTACTTCTGTCTATGAGAAATTTCCATGCATCATTTGACCCCCATCTCTGGAAGTATAGCCCATTACCAGTCCTCCAATTTCTATTCAATTGCCCCAAGGTTCAAGTTTTCTAGAATATCAGAACCCAGTTCGGCATCTTCTAACTGGAGGAAACACAGGGCAAGCTCTCCAGGAGACATTCTGGGAGCTGCCTTCCTAGACTTGGGCCTCACGTGTAGTCACCTTTGAGGGTAGTAGTGCGAAGACACTGAATGCTAAGGATTGCTTCAAAACATATTCTTAGAAACTTTTCTTCTTTCTGACCCCTTTTATTATTGTTATTATCCTTAGTAGGTTTTTGATGTAGTTGAGAAGTTCAAGGAGCATAGAACATTTTTTTTACCTTTTCCTTTGTAATTTTATAAAAATACACAAACATTGTCTGATACCATATTGACACTTTAGTTAGAACTTCAATTTAATATTCTATTTGTGATATGGTGTCTCAATCTTTACAACAATTAGATGAATGAGCTATTAATGCCCCTATTTTGCAGATGAGAAAATGGATACTTAGGTTGATGAAGTTGCTTATTTAACCCAGGCTATAATATCATTTTAGTATTACTCTCTGAATTTGCCTATATATTTGAATAGATTCCTTATAAATATCTAGATAGGAAGATAATACTTATTTTAATCTTGGGGGATGAAACATCACATAATGAAATGAAACATCCTCGCTTCTACATAAAATTTAGTTTTCAAACTTTGATGTTACTACTACATTGAGTAATATTGAAAATTTCACCTTTGGTCATTGAAAAAAGAAATGGTCATTTCTGTTTTCACTTTTCACATGCTTTTCCCACCTCTCTGCCTTGCAAGGAACTTCTGTATAGATGCTATCTTCTTAGCCACTGAAGTCCTCCTCAGACACTACAAGCAACCACTTTATGTCCTTTCTATGCATTTGCATTTCTGGGTGCTTAAAACAGTCCCAGGAAAATATATAATACTTGGTTGGCTGATTGGGGTTGGACCATCAGTCAATCATTATCTAGCACAACAGGGTCTTTTCTGGCCTCTTCAGCTGACATGGTCTCCATTTCCTAATCCTTTAGGATAAATTCTCACGTCCCTGCCCTGGTGGAGGATCCTAACTCTTAAATATTTGAATGTTGAAAGAAGAAAGTATTCGGAGATATGTCTGGAATATTACATTATTTCAGTAGGATCTGATGACCTTAGTGAGGATATTCTATCTTTCAAGCACAGAAAAATTTGTTTTTTAGAAAAAGGAATAAAAAAGCAGATGCTTAAGGAAAAATAAGTTTTATTTGACTATGAAGCTCACATTTTTTTTGAAGTTCATAGTCTAGAAGCTCTTTGGCAATGTCTGTGTGTATGCATGCTTTACCTCTTTTATCCTATATATCTAAGCTGAAAGCTAGTCCCACTTTTTCACCTGTTTTAAATAGACTGTTATTATACAGAAGAATAGTTTTCTTATACTTACTTGGCAAATCATTAGCTCTGCCATAACTCAAATAAAATTTTGCTTCAATTCAAAATGAAAACAAATTAAATTTCCTTGAAATAAGAAAAGTTATTTTGAAAAAAAAGTCAGATTGTTGTATACAACTACACAAAATCTCAGGAAAATAACAGGTTTGTACAATGAGTCTCTGTTAATTTCCAGAACAGATATTTATAAACTGTGATACCTATTTTATTCCCATTGTTGAGAATATTTTCAGTAGAAGCAGAAAGAGAGAGAGAGAGAGAGAGAGAGAGAGAGAGACAGACAGACAGACAGACAGACAGACAGTGGGAAAAGAGTAGCCTGAGGATCTAAGGCTTTAGGTGCAACATTATTATTCTTATATCAGTCCTATTATCTTGGGCAGG
Organism: Graphiurus murinus; assembly: GCA_004027655.1. Taxonomy (NCBI): domain Eukaryota; kingdom Metazoa; phylum Chordata; class Mammalia; order Rodentia; family Gliridae; genus Graphiurus; species Graphiurus murinus. Next base: position 16,685 of record PVLC010031266.1, read on the forward strand.
TTACTTACTTTTTCAGGATACTTTGCTCACCTGTCAGGTTGGACTGATAATAACCTCCCTGACTGTTGTCAAGGGTTACTATCAAGATCAATGGAATAGGAGATATCAAAACACCTTCCAAACCAAGTTATATGCATGTGTACGTTGTAACAGTATAAGCAAGGTTGAGAACTTCTGCAAACCCCCATATGCAATTTCAGAGAGTTACACGGTGAGAGGAAAATAAGACACATAATGGCGACAAGGTCGTCTGCAGTAAAGAATGTCACAGGCATCTAAACTGGTTGCCACTTGGGTGCAGACAAAAGAAAAAAACTGACAATCTCTGTATCCAGTTTTTACTTAAAGGTAAATTTGAAAATGTAAATCTGTGAGGTGAAGTTAGCTTGATATGAATTTATATGCCTGAACTCACATCCCTTCTACCACAGTGCAATAGAGTGGATTTAAAAGAAGATGGATTACCACATGTACCCCCAGAGCAATTCCATTTTATTATTTCCCATTTAGCATGCCCACCAGGTTTTTCTCACAGTCTGTTGGCCAAACACACAAACAAAATCTGTCTTCACGTTATAGGTTTTAGAATCATACGTGGGGAAAAAAAAAATCTTTCTTTGGGCAGCCTTATTTCAAAATTCCAGCTAGAAACAAAATTACAGAATGGAAAACATGTCCTAGTCTTTTCATAAGAATAAAGAAAATAATATTAAGTTTTCGACTTCCGGGAAGATGGCGATGGAGTGAGACACGTCTCAAGAGACGCTGTGAGCTCGATTCAAATCAGTCGTGGAACCAGTTTCTGAAAGAAGAAAAAAGCAACAAAAGGGTGAAAAACGCTGCGAAAACTGGAATACAGCTGAGCAGAACCCGGAAGGCCCACCAGGGAGAGCAAAGAAGCCCGTCTCCATGGCCCCGGCGCCACACCATCAAGCGGAAGCCGCCATTGAGCCCGCCCCCGGCGTGGGGTCTACTAAGAAAGAAATATACAACAACCCTCTGCACCCCAGCGGCCAGAGCTGAAGTGAGCGACTCCTGAACTCCTCATCCTAGCCAGGCGGCATTTCGAGGCACCTTCGACAGAGACCGGAACGCGTGGTACGACCAGCTTAAGCCCGCGCAGGCCCATCCCAGTTCACCTCTCCTCACGGAGCCGGAGCAGAGATAACTGCACCCCAGGGCTTGGGTCAGGACTGCCGCAGGAACAGCCTCTCGACGGAAGGGGGGAGAAGCAAATCGGCTCAAGGTGAGTGGGGAAACGGGCAGCTGGCTGGAGTCTGAGGAGCAGACCAGGGAGAACCGGGGAGTCGGTGCGTGCGCAGCAGCAGCAGCCGCCATCTTGTCAGCCGCCCACAGCAGCAGAAATCTGCCCAAAAAGCCGGGTGTGGTGGTGCACGCTTGTAATCCCAGCATTCGGGAGGCTGAGACCGGAGGATCCGGGTTCGCGGCCAGCCTCAGCTACCTAGTGAGGCACTCCGCAACTTAGTGAGACTCGGTTTCAAAATAAAGAATACAAAATAGGACTGGGGGTATAGCTCGGAGGTAGAATGCCCCTGGAGTTCAATCCCCAGTACCGCAAAAAAAAAAAAAAAAAGAAATCTGCCCAAAAGACCTGCAGAGGCCAAACCAGGTCTGTTCTTACAAACTTGCAGGGATTTTTATTTTGCTTCTTGCTGACATTTCTTGTTTTCTGGGTTTTTTTGCTTTGTTTTGTTCCGTTTTTACTCTGTTTTCACTTTGCATTGCTTCGATTTATGTATGTTTGTTCGGAGGATTGGTTGCTTTTTAGCTTTTACTAGATCCTAGAAGTCAACACGTGAAACCCACCAAAGACACCAATAGAGCAGGCAGAAGAAATACCAGAGTAATTGCAACTCAGTACAAGATACCATTCACAGAGAGAAAATAAAAATAAGAAACCTACAAATTCAGGGAAAGCATGCAAGAGCAGCAAAGTTATAAATTTAAGAACAGGGAAACCATGAGAAGGAGAAATACCAAAGAAACAATGTGTCAACACGACCCCACAATAACAGAACTCAATGACACTGACTGGCAGAGCTTACCAGAAGGACAATTCAGATCTTTAATAATAGAAGCGATACAAAACTTCCAGAAAGAATGCAGAGAGAGCTGGAAAGAAATAAAGGAACAAATAAACAAAGAATATGACACCATGAGCAGGAATCATAGCGAAGCCTTGAGGGAAGTGAAAGATGTGAAAGAGGCAATA
>PVLC010031267.1:0-18912 GCA_004027655.1 Graphiurus murinus
GAAGGCTGTGACAGGAGGATTGCAAGTTGGAGGCCAGTGTCAGCAACTTAGCAAGATCCTATCTCAAAATCAAAAGTAGAAAGGCTGGAGGTAGCTCACTGTAGAGTGCCCCTGAGTTCAATCCCTGGTACGAGAAGGAAGGCAGGCAGACAGGCAGGCAGGCAGGCAGGTGGGCAGGCAGGCATGAAGGAAAAAAGGAAAATTGATCAATCTCTTGCCTTTGAATGGCATTTCATGGGTTTTGAGATGCAAAGATTGCCATATGAGTAGGGACATACTGGTCCAAGAGCTCTGAGGTCTGGGCACTCTTCTTCACCATACTCTGCTATGGGCTGAACTGTACTCTCCCCAAATTCATAACCACCCCCACCCCAGTTGAATTCCTAACTCCCAGTACGTCAGAATGTAACTGCATTGAGAGATCGTGTCCTTACACAATGAATGAAGAGCTGGAGGTGTACCTCAATGGTAAAGCACTTCCTGAGCATGTGCAAAGCTCTAGGTTCAATCGCCAGCATCACGAAAAATTCTTTTAAAAAGTCTTAAAGTTAATTAAACTAAAACAAGATCCTTAACTCAGACTTTAATCCAACATTTCTGGTGTCCTTATAAGAAGAGGAGATTAGAACACAGGCCTGTGAAGACACAGAGAGGGAGAAGATGGGCATCTATGAGCCAAGGAGGAGGCCCCAGAAGGAACCAGTGCTGAGAAGAAAACACGTTCCTGCTGTCTAAGTCACAGGGTGGATTAGGCTTTGCCCTAGAGAACTAATACAACCACCAAAGCTGAAGATTGGAGGCTCCAGGACTTATGGGGGGCTAGCTGGGGAACGGGCATGGGAGATGGAGGGGAAGGAAGTCAGAAGCATTCTAACAGCAAGAAAAGAAAGAACACAAAAGAAAAGAAAAGAAGCCCTTTCAAAGAAGCCCTGTTATGTGCCCAGTATTGTACTAAGCATTTTCACACATGTGGCTTTAAGCAGTCCAATCTAAGAGCCATGTAACTGCTCAGAATGTCATTTTTCTCATTTGTAAAATAAGGATTTTTACGTGACTTCCTTATGGTGGACATCTAAATTTCTGCCTAACCTACATGGACTCTCCTTTTTTCCTGCTAATGGCACTTTTGAACTTTCCCTTGGGGAAACCATCCATCACCCACTGTCAATCCATTCAGCTCGAATATGATTGGTCTCAATGTCAGCACATGATCCAGGCCCAGCCAATGAGAGCATTCTGTCCCTTGGCTCTGTAACTGGCTCATGGATGAGTTTGTGGCCTAGGTTAGGCCCATGAAGTCAATCCCGAGGCTTTTTTGAGGAGTCCCATTTGTTACTAGGCTTTAAAATGTTTCAGGAAGTACAAATCCAGCAAGACCCTAGGAGACCCATTCCACACAGCTCTTGTTTGTTTTTGTTTTTCTTTCTTTCTTTTTTTTTTTTTTTTTTTTTTTTTTTTTTTTTTTTTTTTTTTTTTTTTTTTTTTTTTTTTTTTTTTTTTTTGTATCACTGGTTTCACTCCTAAGTGTCATTTCAAAAGACCTTAAGCAAAACAAGACAGGAATCCAAAGACTTGGACTGCCAGTAATTCTATAACAACCAAACGTCTAAGCATCAGAGTTCTTATTGGTAAAATGAAGATATTGGTATTCACTTATGTGCTAGGCACAATTTTTACTACCTAATGGTAATTAATCCTCATGACAGCTTCCTAAAGCAGGTAATTCTAAAACCATAAATGATACCTATATAGGGCTGCAATTATTGATAAAAAATAAATGAGCCCTAATTTAAAAAAAAAATACTAGTTTGCCTAAGTATGCTGAAGTCATCACATGACTCCTTCTAATTAATTCAGTGACAATGACACTGAGTAATTTGTTTAACATGCTCAGAGTGGCAGAATGCAAAACATTAATTCTTAGACGTGATGCCTGTCAGGAATCCAAGAATAATGAAGACCAATTTATTTAGAAATTGAAATGGGGAACGAGCTACCATATAATTTGGTGGAGGAGGAATAAGTTATGAGCCAAGAGAGGAATTTTAGCTCCTGTAAAGTTTCCAAATTAAAAAAAATTATTAGGTAGTGTTTATCTTTAGACATTACTGAACAGAACCTTTCAGTTACTATCCTTTCCTGTCCTCTGAGCTTGGTGCTAATTCTTGAGCACTCTTGACTCCCACCCTACATGGTGGGGAGGTGAGGAGAAGCACGGCATAGTACCCCTTCTGCCCCACCAGGGCGGGCTACATTCCCATGTTTAAGAACACTGAGCAGAAGCCAGGTGTGGTAGTTCACGCCTGTAATTCCAGTACTTGGGAGGCTGAAACAGGAGGATCACAGGTTCCAGGCTAGCCTTAGCAACTTAGCAAAGCCCTTAGCAAGTTAGCAAGATAACATTTCAAAATAAAAAATAAGCCTGGGCTGGGTGTGGTGGTGCATGCCTGTAATCCCAGTATTTGGGAAGCTGAGACCTGAGGATTGCAGATTTGCAGCCAACCTCAGCTACTTAGTGAGGCCCTCCGAAACTTAGTGAGACCCTGTTTCAAAAATAAAGAATAAAAAATAGGGCTGGAGGTGTATCTTGGAGGTAGAATGCCCCTGGGTTCAATCCATATTACCACAAAAATACATACATACATATATACATACATAATACATGCCTGGCATGGTTGTGCATGCCTATTATCCCAGTACTTGTAAGGCTGAGACAGGAAAATTGCAGGTTTAAGGATAACCTCATCAACCTAGTGAGACCCTGCTTCCAAACAAAAAATAAAAAAATATCTGAGCATAGCTTGGTGGTTGAAAGCCCTTGGGTTCAATTCCCAGTACTGTACAAGAAGGAAGGAAGGAAATTAAAAGAATTTTAGATCTAGGATATTGGCTACATTGATGTAGATATTTTCAGATATGCAGCCAGGTGTTAAAAATGCTCAATAACTAACTGTAATACTCTCTCTCTCTCTCTCTCTTTTTTTTTTAAATATTCAGAAACACAAAATTCTAAAAATAAGCATTGAAAATTGCATACTCTAAGCTAGGCGTGGTGGTCCACACCTCTAATCCCAGTTATTTGGGAGGCTAAGGCAGAAGGATAGCAAGTTCGAGGCCTGCCTCAGCAACATAGCTGTCTCAAAAAATAAAAATAAAAAACTTAAAAGAGCGAGTGATGTCAGTGGTAGCATGCTTGCTTAGCATGTGTGAGGTCTGGGATTCATTCCTCAGTACTGCAAAAGAGAAAAAGTAAATAAATAAATAGCGAATTCCAGGCAAAAACTATCCCAAAAAAGAGATGAGAATTTTCACACTGCAAACACATGACCAGTTTTCTCACTGCAAACACAAACTTTATCTGGCCGAGTGAATGCTTAATTTTTTGGCCAATAAACAGGTACACAAGGACATTAATAGAAACAGCACCATGTTCCAAATAGAAGGGAAGATTCTGGCTGGTCTAGCAGGGCTCCTACTCCACAACTCAGAACCTACCATTATCATGGAATTCACCTGACTCTTCAAAAAATAAAAGCTGCTGGGTGCGGTGGTACATATCTGTAACCCAGGCTACGAGGGAGGCAGAGGCAGGAAGATCACAAGTTCAAGGCCAGCCTGGGCAACTTATGGAGATCTGTCTCAAAAGAAAAATAAAAAGGGCTAGGGGTACAGCTCAATGGTAGAGAACCTTTGGCTTTGGTTCATAGTACTAAAACAAACAAGCAAACAAAGCCATGTTTCCACTTTCAGAGCAATCGATTTCCAAAGGTTTGCTCCTTGCTATGTTTTAGAAAGAAAAGCATTTCCTTTTACTTGAACGAAGCTTCTTTCTTTAAAGTTTTCTCAACTTTTAATATGTAATGCACTTGGATATCTCAAAGGAGAAGAGAAAGTAAGCCATATTTCAAAGTTTTGTTGAAAAGGAAGAATTTCTATGGAGCAAAGCTTCTCCTGGAATAGCATTCCCTAGAAAGACTCTGAAGAATGACCACTGGCTAGAAGTCACACTTTTTTTTTTTTTTTTTTTTTTTTTACTGGGCCAGGGACCTTCTACTTCCGAGCCACACCCCAGGCCTTTTATTTTTTTTTATTTTGAAACACAGTCCTGCTAAGTTGCTGCTCACTGGCCTTGAACCTGTGATCCTGCCTCAGCCTCCCAAGTACTGGGATTACAGGAGTGCAACACCAGGCCCGGCTTAGAAGTCATACTTTTAAATACAGCATCTTCCCTGGACACAGCCATCCCACTGTCTGCCATGCGCAACATCCCTTTCTAGTTAAAACTCCCTTCTGTACCTCACTCAAGTCAAGCAGAGTTCAAAATTAGTGCCGCTTCTCTGCACCGGGTGGGGTTTGATTGGTAGAGCCCCTGACCTATGGTGGTCCCTGCACTGGTCCACAGATGCGGCAATGTGAAAACCAACGGTACTAAGTTCTCCCTGGTCCAATTGACATCAAGTAGCTAAAGCCGAGCCAAATGACTCCTTCCCAGATTTAAATTAGAACTGAAGTTTTCAAACCCTCTGTACCATGGAACATTCTTCAAGAGAAAACTTTCCCAGCCATCAAAACAGAGCCATGTGGGATGTTCTGGTTATAAAGAAGTCGAGCTGCCAAACCCTAAGTATTTCCTGGTCCGTCACACACCTGCCATTTCCCCAGACTACCTAGAACTAGTGGGACAAAGGTTAAAGGAAAACAAAACAAAACAAAAGGACTAGAAGACATTGGCCCATCAGAAACAAGAAAAGAGGGGGTCAAGCCAGCCAGCACAGAGAAGAATGGGACAGACAGAAAGCCCCTGGCACTGCAAACAAGGCATGGCTGGTGACGGCAGTCTCTGGAATGCTTGGTTTCCTAGAGTTTTCCAGTTTCTCTTCCAAACCATGTGCAGCCCTTTAATAACTAGGCCACTACACCTCCCCTCAGATGTGTGAGTGGGCCTCCACTCCCTGGATCCAAAACACTCACAGTACCCAGGCTCTAAGCAGGCCTTCTTCTCTGACAACGGGACCCTCCAAAGCTACCTTGCCTCTCACCTCCCAACCACAATCCCAGCCTGCTTTGTACTCCAGCCATTCTGGATTTTCTTCATGCTCTGAGCATGCCAATCATCCCCAAGCCCCAAGCCTCTGCTCAACAGAGACCCCCAGGCTTAGAACACTCCCTCTTCCCACCTTCAGTAATTCAAGAGATTTCCTTTTTCTTCTATTTTATTGGGGGAAGAGGGAATACTGGGGATTGAACCCAGGGGCATTCTACCTCTGAGCTACACCCCCAGTCCTATTTTATCATTATTATTATTATTATTATTATTATTATTATTATTATTATTATTATTTTGAAACAGAGTCTTGCTAAGTTGTAGAGGGCCTCACTAAGATGCAGAGGCTAGTCTCAAACCTGGGATCCTCCTATCTCAACCTCCCAAGTACTGGGATTACAGGCACATGCCACCATACCCAATGTTCTATTTGCTTTTCAAAGGTCAGCTTTTCAGGGGCTGCTCTGTGAACATTTTCCCACACCAGAAAGCAGCCTTTTTTTCTCTGTACTCCCACAATATATTTCAGTGCCACTAGTAAAGCATTCACCCCACTGTACTGCAATTAGATGCAAGGGAGAGTTGCTTGTTTATTGTTGAAAGTCTAGTGCATAGCGAATAGTGGGGGATAGAGCTTCCTTGATGTGAAAATCAGTTGGTATTAACTGGGTGTGATGGTTCAAGTCTATAATCCCAGTACTTGGGAGGCTGAGGCAGGATTACAGGTTCGAGACCAGCCTCAGGAACTTAGCAAGGCCCTCAGCAACTTAGTGAGACCCTGTTTCAAAATAAAAACATAATAAACAAAATAAACACACGCTTGTAATCCCAGCATTTGGGAGGCTGAGACCAGAGGACCCGGGTTTGAGGCCAGCCTCAGTGAACTAGTGAGGCCCTCTGCAACTTAGCGAGACCCGGTTTCAAAATAAAGAATAAAAAATAGGGCTGGGGGTATAGCTCAGAGGTAGAACGTCCCTGAGTTCAATCCCCAGTACTGCAAAATAAATAAATAAATAAATAAATAAATAAATAAATAAAATAGCCAGGTGTGGTGACACAAGCCTGTAATCCCAGTACTTGGGAGGCTGAAACAGTAGGATCACAGATTCAAACTTAGTGAGGCTGTCAGCAACTTAGCAAGAACTGTTTCTAAACAAAATAAAATAGGGCCAACGGTGTAGCTTGGAGGTAGAATGCTCCCGTGTTCAATCCCCAGGACCTAAATAAGCAAATAAAATAGGGCACGTAGCTCAGAAGTAGAAGACCCCTGGGTTCACCTCTCAATACCACAAGAAAAAAAGAAAAGAAAATCAATTGGAGTGTACTATGCACTCAGCATTGTAGGGGGCAGACATAGACAAAATAAACTTCCAACTAACAGAGTCCAAATCAACCCATATTCAACACATTGGGGAGAAAAACCAACTCTCTTCTAGCTGTATTTTTAATCTCACTGGCCATGTAATTTAAATACCAAAAAAAAAAAAGAAAGAAACACCTTCCCATCATTCATCTCGGGCAGCTGGCTGGTTCACAGGCTTTAGACTCAAGGTGATTCTGTAATGTTCTATTCCTGTCCTGCTAACCAGCTGCTGAAATTGCATCAGACAATTTCCTCTTCCAGCTCTAGGAGAACAAACATTACTGAGTGCAGGGTGTTAATAATACCTACAAAATCCCGGTCCATCTGATAAGAAATGTAGAAACTGTTTTTTAAAAAATAGCTTGCTTGCAAGGAACTGTAGCAGGTTGTGGGGCCCAGAGAACAAAGGGGAGACTGAAATCCCATATTCTCATTGAAAAACAGCGTGATAAATCTCAGCCAAAGTAAACATTTTAATTTAAGAACACAGCACGCCAAACCTGGGGCTGACAGTGTGAGCCTTGGGATGGGGGTGACAGCACTGACACGGGTGCACTTTACCTCAAAGCTATTGTCCTTTCCAGATGTTGTGTGCAGCCCATAACTGTCCTTGGGGACCTGAGGACCCAGAAAAAGTCACTCTTCATCACCTACCCTCGAAAGGCTCTCAGTCTAAAAAGACCTGTGAAAATGGGAACAAAAGAAATTTAACAGCCGGGTGCTATGGCGCATGCTTGGGAGGCTGAGACAGGAGGATCACAGGTTGGCGGCCAGCCTCAGCTAATTAGCGAGGTCCTCCACAACTTAGTGAAACCCTGTTTCAAAATAAAGAATTAAAAATAGGTCTGGGAGTGTAGTACGGAGGTAGAATGTCACTGGGTTCAATCCACAGTACTGCAAAAAAAAAAAAAAAAAAAAAGAAGGAAATTCAACACACTGCATTTCCTTTTGATGTGTGGGTTTATTTTGTAATTAAAATTTTAAATGATCAAAATAATGTGAGCTCATAGTAAAAAATAATCAAGCATACAAAATGAAAATTAAATTCTCTTTCCTAGGTTAGGATGACTTGACAGTTATTAAAGCTGGGTGACCAGCAAGGAAGCTGCTTGGTAGGTGAGTAGGAGTTAGCTATACTAGTCTAACTACTTTGATACATGTTTCCAAAGGAACTCCATGGTGCATTTTGTCAGAAATCTGCTATGTATATACACACATATGGTTTAATAAGTATATTTCTACATGACATAGGGCCATAATACACATTTCATCTAGTTTCTGTTTCACGAAAAATGCTTGAATTCTCCTAGTCTCCTCAGAACAATAGAATAGGGACAGGAACAGGAATAGGAAGGAAAGAATATAGAAATGTAAACAGGCCACACGTGACTTTAGAGACGCAGAAGGAACTGGTCTCAACAAACACACACACACACACACACACACACACACACACACACACTCAGCCAAAAGCCGCAGTAACAACTTTAGAAGACGGCCATGCCACCTGGGCATTGTGGTGCACACCTGTAATCCCAGTACTTGGCAGGCTGAGACAGGAGGATTGCAGATTTGTGACCAGCCTTAGCAATATAGCGAGGTCCTCTGCAACTTAGTGAGACGCTGTTTCAAAATAAAAATTAAAAATAGGGCTGGGGTGTAGCACAAAGGCAGAATTCAATCCCCTCTGTGTCCAATCCTCAAAAAAAGAAAAAAAATTTTCCAACAAAAAGAAAAAAAAAAATAGATCGCCATGCCAAATATTCCACTAGCAAATCCTTTTCAAGAGATTGTAAGTGAGCTGGGCGTGGTGGCGCACACTTGTAATCCCAGCATTTGGGAGGCTGAGACCGGAGGATCGGGGTTCGCGGCCAGCCTCAGCTACCTAGTGAGGCACTCCGCAACTTAGCGAGACCCGGTTTCAAAATAAAGAATAAAAAATAGGGCTGGGGGTGTAGCTCGGAGGTAGAATGCCCCTGAGTTCAATCCCCAGTACCGCAAAAAAAAAAAAAAAAAAAAAAGAGAGAGATTGTAAGTGATGTTCTGTGAATTAAGAATCAAGTTGGTCAGAGTTCTCTACAGAGCCCTTCCAGGACTCCTGTCAAGTTGATTCAAAGCAAAATCCTATGCAAGCCGTGTGTCTTGCCATTGCCGATGCACTGAGTTGGCAAACACATAAGGTAAGAAGTGTTTTTCATTGTGAGTCTCACATATTACATACAATTTTTTTTAAGGTACTTAGGATTGAACCCAGGGTGCTCTACAGGATCCTCATATCTCAGCCTCTGGAGTAGCTAAGATTACAGGTGTGCACCACTACACCTGACTCATATACTACCTTTTAAACCATAATGAAGGATTATTAGCAGAAAAAATAACAGTGATATCCTGCATCTGAATGGAGAGCCACATAGCATCAGAGCTGAGCCTAACAATATCCCAGTAATTTAGGTAGGCAATGTTATACTCATTTGATAGATAAGGAAGGAAGCTCAAAAAAATTATGGTGACTTGCTCAAGTCACATATTAACAAGGAGCAGAGTCAGGACTTGCATCAGATCTGATTTTTATGTTTGGAGAGGTTTCCATACCATTGGTTGTTGTTTTTGTTTTTTAATTTTTACTATTTGTTTGTTTCTTTGTTTTGGGTATTGGGGATTGAACCCAGGGGCATTCTACCTCTAAGCCCCTATTTTATTTTTATCTGGAAATAGGGTCTCACTCAGTTGCAGAGAGCCTCACTAAGTTGCTGCGGCTAGCTTTGAACCTGAAATCCTCCTGTCTCAACCTCCCAACTATTGAGATTACAAGCATGGACCACCACACCCAGTTTCATTTGCTGTTAAATGGCAGTAGCACCTGTCTTCTGCTTATTTTATGCTCATATAGGCTCAGAAGAAAAAAAAAACATTAGTTTTATTAAAGTGCTATAATAAAGGTGAAAATTTATGCAATTTACACTTTACACAGACACGGCTACAAATATAAATACAGATGGAGCCCACAGATGCACCTACAAAGAAGTCATCACATTGTCCTCCTGTCTGCATGGAGCCAGTGTTGTATGATTAAGATGACATATGGGGATAGGCAGGAAATGGGCCAGAGGGTTGTACCATTCCAGAGAGTTGGCACCAGTTCTTGTGAGACATTTACTAAAGTCTTGTGAGACTTTTCAATGATGTGTACATAAAAGCTCATGAGGCCTTTTTAGTCTCTCATGTCATTCTTGATAAGAGGTAAATACAGGGTCAAGAGGGAAAGGTACCCAAGTCAGCCTTCCTTATCGTGGGTGAGACCTGTGATTTTCACTTCTTCCTCCACGTGAACTCTTTCTCAAGAGGTCTCCTGTTCTGAAGAAACAAAAAGCAATCACAGCCTATCTCCAGTTCTGATCTAGTCCTCTGATGAGTCAGAAGGATGGCACTCTTCCCACTTGCAAAGTGTCTTTCCAAGAAGTACCAAGAATTTCCCTTTTTCAAACAGGTCATTATTTGTCTCCACACCACGCCCAGGATGATTAGGCTTCCAATTACCATCTTACAGGTGAAGAAACAAGCCCAGAATGTTTGAAGAACGGCATGACACACAGAACCCATACTGGTTACTGTGTCAGTGGCCCCTGCAGTCTTGGTAAAGACAAGGCAACACTCTCCACTCTTGGCTCCCTGTCCCTGGCATCGCTCTCTGTAAGGCAAGGATAATGTGTCCTGAGTCCTTCCACAAACATAGGGGCTTTCAAACCATAGAATACACTGTGTCCCTCCCTTCAAACCTGATCCCAAGATCAGATTAATCAGTCAGCCAATAAATGGTGCTATTCAGGGGGCAGCAAAAGGAAGAGAAGAAAAAAAGTCTTCCAGGTAGGACTGACGGGCTCAGCTGTATTAGTTAGCCAATTAATTTCCTGCCCTTTTTATTCACTATTCACCTTTCACTCATACAGCCTAGGAGCCATGTTGCTAGGGTTGAAATCCAAGTTCCAGCCATTATTCATTGTGTAACTATGGACAAAACATCCTCTTCTTGGTGACTCAACTTTTTCATCTTTAATATGGGAATAATGGCTGTGCATGGTGGTACATGTCTCATCCCAGTAGTTGTGAGGCTGAGAGAGGAGGATAACAGGTTCAGGGCCAACCTCAGCAACATAGTGAGACTCTGTTTCAAAAATATAAAATAAAATAAAGGGCTCCGGGTATAGCTTAGAGGCAGAATGCCCCTGGGTTCAATCCTCAGTACCACAAAAATAAAATGGGAGTAATAAAACATGACTCGTAGGGTTATTATGAGGATTAAATGAGAGACTATGTAAAGTGCTCAGCACACAATAAGCTCTCAGTAATGTGAACTCTTACTAGTTATTATCATGTAACATATTTCACTGCCATATTTTGGCAGAAGCACCATCTTGAAGCCAATAAATATGCATTTTGGTGACCTTGTCAAACAAAGGCGGTCCTGAATCAGGAAAAAAATCAGGGTGGGCTAGCCACTGAAGAGACTGGCTGTTCTCTTTTGTTAAAGGATTAGAAAGCCTAGCCCTGCTAATGGAGGGGCAGGTTAAATCCAGAACACTCACGGTGAGGGAGCCCTGGGTCACTCCCCCGTAACAAGCCGCAGCCTGACTTCCTGGGAGAGTGGCTAGAACCAACCTGGGTCAACCACACTGATAAGTAAATTACTACATAGTTTTATTTGGAAAGCACCATCAGGGGATCCAGTTCAAACCCTCCTCCATATTAGTTTTTACAGATGGGAAAAGTGAGACTTAGAAGTTAGGTGACTTGTCCAAGTTTTTCCCGCTGGAACTTAAACCTTGACGTCATGACCATTACCAGAATGGATCTTCGTGTTCCCCAGCTGCCCTTCTAGTGCGGTATCCAGGAGTGGCCCCCTAAAGAGAGCTGGCTGAGGACTCTGCCTGGGACAGCCCTGACAGTCATTTCTGGTAACACCCAGACTGTCCCTGCCCTTGAGCAAGACAGGGCCTTCCAACCAAATGTTTAGTGCTACAAACTGGATGCTCTTCCCTGAGAAGAAACAGTCTCGGGGACAATTTTAGACTAAGGGAAAAACTATACAGGAAGACCAAGTACAAAATATTATTAAATAATGAAAATATTGTCCAATGCGCACACACACACACCCACTATGGAATTTTAAAAAATATATGCCAGGTGATCGGAAGACAGGCAGAGATTGCAATCAGAGTAGGGAGTGCTAGTTTTCAAAAATGGTCTGCATTAGAATCACCTAGGAGACAGTTAAAACAGAAGGGGGGCACAGCCTCCTTTCCTAATTGAATAGGTCTGGGGTGGGCCCAAGAATCTGCACTTCTGCTTCTTGGGAAGGGGAGGTGTTTGCTTTGTTTTTGGTACTGGGGATTAAACCCAGGAGAGGGATCGTTTTACCCCTGAGCTTTACCCCCAACCCTTTATTTATTTATTTATTTATTTATTTATTTATTTATTTATGTATGTATGTATGTATTTTGCGGTACTAGGGATTGAGCCCAGGGGCATTCTACCTCCCAGCTACACCTCCAGCCCTATTTTTTATTCTTTATTTTTGAAACAGGGTTTCAGTAAGTTGCAGAGGGCCTCACTAAGTAGCTGAGGCTGGCTGTGAACCTATGATCCTCCTTCTGTCTCAACCTCCCATGTATTGGGATTACAAGTATGCGCTACCACGCCTGACTTATTTTTTTTTTTTTATGTTTTTATTAGTAGTGTGTGTGTATGTGTGTGGCACCGGGAATTGAACCCAGGGGCATTCTACCTCTGAGTTACACCCTCAGCCCTATTTTATTTTTATTTGGAAACAGGGTCTCCCTAAGTTGATGAGGGAGTCTCACTATTTGCTGAGACTGTCCTCAAGCCTGTGATCCTCCTATCTCAGCCTCCCAAGTTCTAGGATTACAAGCCTGTGCTGCCAAGCCTGGCTTATTTTTTAATTTTGAAGGAGGGTCTTGTGAGCCAGGCATGGTGGTGCATGCTTGTAATCCCAGTACTTGGGAAGCTGACACAGGAGGATTGAAGGTTCGAGGCCAGCCTCAGCTACTTAGTGAAAGGCCCTCCACAACTTAGTGAGACCCTGTTTCAAAATAAAGAATAGAAAAAAGGACTGAGGGTGTAGCTGAGGTAGAATGCCCCTGGGTTCAATTCCTAGTTCTGAGAGAAAAAATAAAAAGGGATCTTGCTAAGTTGCTGAGGGTCTCCCTATGTTGTTAAGACTGGCCTTGAACTGCTATTCTCAGGTCTCAGTCTCAAAGTACTGAGATTATGGGTTTGTGCCATAGCCTTCTGCCTGGAATCTGTACTTCTAACAAGTACCCAGGTGATGCTGATACTGATGATTAAGAATCATATTTTGCAGATCACTGGTTTGGAGCACCACTCCATTGAGGAATAAACAGGAGAGAAGAATGGAGGGAGAAGACTGGGAGGAGGGAGGCCAGGTGAAGCTGAGCCAGCAGATCTGCAGAGCACCGGGTGTGGTCAAGGAAACGCCCGCCCCGCCCTACAAGCTGGCTTCTGGGTTCTGGAGTGCCCTCCTGAGGGAATCTGGAACTCAGGTCCAAGGCCTACACCCTGCAAAAAAAACATTAAAAACTGTCACGTGAACTCAATTCAGGGCCAGTCTTATGTTGTGATTTTTAAGGCCCCTCTCTCTTTTAAATGTATCTTCCCTCCCTGCTGGCTAATGGCTCCTTCTCTGGGCAGGGGAATGGCCTTCCCTTCCAAAAGGAAAGCATAGAAAGTTTTTGTTTATTTTTGAGACAGTTCTTTGGCTGAGGAACAAGTGGCAAAACTCACTCATATGAAAGGTGATCAGTTAATCAGGTGGTATAAGTAATGGGAGTATTACATAACAGTTTATATCTGTTCCCATTTCTATGGGGAAGAAGAGTGTGTGGGGGGGGAATAGGAATGTGTGTGTGTGTGTGTGTGTGTGTGTGTGTTTCAGGGAATTGAACCATTGAACCTAGGGACATTCTATCTTCAAGCTACACTCCCAGTCCTATTTTATTTTTATTTTAAAACAGGGTCTTGCTAGGGTGATAAGAGTCTCACTACTTGCTAAGGCTGTCCTCAAATCTATGATCCTCCAGTCTCAGCCTCTCAAACACCTGGGGTGTGTGCCACCACACCCTGCTTCATGGAGAAAAAACTTAAAATAGAAAGGCTGGCGATTTAGAAGGAAGGAGGACCCTTGTCCTCTTGAATGGCTAAGACGAACGATGGGGAAGCTTGGCTCAGGTGCTAGGTACTGTGTTTTGTCCAAGAAGAGTCAGGACACCTAAACTATAGACCTTACAGTTCCTCTCTAGAGAGGGGGAGGTCTCCTACCCAATCAGGACTCAGTAAGTTTCCTGATCTGGAAAACTAGGAAGCAGAACTGCATTTATCTCTAAAATCTCTTTCAACTCTTACTTCTCTGTTTTTAAGGACTCCCTGATGAGCCTCCGGAGTAAATTCTCATAGGATCAAAATAGAATAGAGGTTTTGGGCACATTTTGTACTGAAAAGATCAACCACAAACCACAAGGCCAGGGAGCACAGAACAGCAAAGTTAATTTCCTTTGGGCTTCCAAACAAGGATGAACATATTAAAGGGGCTCTTGTGCTAAGCATGCTGTACAAACACCATCTAGGGTTACAACCATGTATTTTCAGATTGCAGGACAGATGCCGAGGCTGCCAAAGTGACACAGGCTTTGGGTGTTGCATGTTTATATTATGAGAATACACGAGGTTTCTCGGGGGTTTAAAAATATTTCGAGAGTCTTCAAAAGCGTTATCAAGGAACATCTGCAGCTGCAGTGGAGGTGGTTTCTGGTTTTCTTAAGAAGTTTATAAAAAATTTTTCAACCAATATACATTTATTGATTCTCAACTTCATACCAGACATAGCTGTTTATGATGAACCAGCTTCTGTAATCCAAGAACAATATAACTGAAACAGGTGTCGTTTCATCCAAATGAAATGTATTCTCTTTCTAGGTTACACATACCAGCGAACGTCTCCATAAGAGATTGAAACTGAACCTATCCAATGTTATTTTCTTTTTTTCTATTTCCTTTCTCATTTTTAGCTAAATGAGTCATCTTCATTTCGGCCTCTGTTTCTATATTTATGCTATTCTCATTTGAAGATGTTCTCCCTATTTTTCTATCCACCCACCAAACTCAAGTTCACCTCAACTTCTTTCTAAGATATCTTCCTTCATACAGCCAGATAGGATTGAGTTTCCCCAACTCCTCTAGGATCTATTTTCTACAATGCTCATGCTTGCCCAGGTAGTATTTTTTATTACTTTACATATATATATATAAAAGGAATTGAACCCAGGGGCATTCTGCCTCTAGTCTACACTCAAGCCCTTAGTTGCTGAGGAGGCTGGCCTTGAACCTGTGATCCTCCTGTCTCAGCCTCCCAAGTACTGGGATTACAGGCATGATCCACAGCATCCTGCTATTAATTTCCTCTTATTTGCATTAATTCTCTTCTGTTAGCTATACTACAGATTCTGCGCGGAAGGTACTATCTCACTCTTCTTTCATGTTTTCCTAAAGCACTTGGAATAGGAGCAAAAGTCACTGATACTAAGTGAAAGGACTGGGCTTTCCATCTTTGTTTAACCCTGAATGGGAACCAGAGTACCATTCAGAATGCAAAACTTGAATGTCTAAGTGTCAGGTCTTTTGGCAGCTGGACATCACCCAGGCTGGACACAGCCCACCGCACTTCAGAGAGCTTCTGCCGCTGCCTTCCTATGGATATGAGGGAGTATTTGGACTGAGGTAGATGAGATAAAAGAAATAGGTAGAAAGAAAATGTACTTTCACATGGAAGCCTGGTGTTAAATTTCATTATACCTTCATTCCTTAAGCCAGTTCTCTCCCCAGCCTCTTTGCTCCCAAATTCCTGGGAAATCCACAAATTTTTATTCACAATCTTAAAGTTACTGGAAATTAATTCACGTATGACCAATTACCTGTGTGCTGGTTTTTGTTGTTGTTTGTTTGTTTTTGTGGTACTGGGGACTGAACTCAGGGGCATTCTACCTCTGAGCTATACCCCCAGCTCTATTTTTTTTATTCTTTATTTTGAAACAGGGTCTCACTAAGTTGTGGAGGGCCTCACTAGGTAGCTGAGGCTGGCCGCGAACCTGGATCCTCCTGTCTCAGACTCCCAAATGCTGGGATTACAAGTGTGTGCCACCACGCCCGGCTACCTGTGAGCTGTTAATTAATAACCTCGACAAATAGTTTAAGCAAGAAAGGTATGGCATCTTGAGAAACCTTTTAATTTAGGAGACTTTCCAGCTGATGTATTGATCAGAAGATGAAGACCATATTAAGGATGAGGAAAATGAGCAGACCCCCATAAACCACTTTGTGATTGACAGACTGATGTCATCCTCACACACCTTGCCATACCCACCCTTCACCAAGTCTCCTTTAAGAAAAGCTGAGGCCGGGCGTGGCGGCGCACGCTTGTAATCCCAGCATTTGGGAGGCTGAGACCGGAGGATCCCGGTTCGCAGCCAGCCTCAGCTACCTAGTAAGGCACCCGCAACTTAGTGAGACTCGGTTTCAAAATAAAGAATAAAAAATAGGGCTGGGGGTATAGCTCGGAGGTAGAATGCCTCTGAGTTCAATCCCCAGTACCACAAAAAAAAAAAAAAAAAAGGGCTGGGGGTATAGCTCAGAGGTAGAACTCCCCTGAGTTCAGTTCAATCCCCAGTACCACAAAAAAAAAAAAAAAGAAAAGAAAAGCTGAGGACCCCAAACACATCTTTCATTATTGAAATGAGTATTCCTCTCTTTATCAGAAAACCATCTCTCTTTTGATATGGCCCGCATTTTCTCTTGAATGTGTACTCCGCACTTTCCTAAATAAATGTGTTTGTGCCTCTCACTGGGACATGTTGAAACTCTTTTCTGTCAAATAGACCCCGCTGGTCCTGAGTTCCATATTCATTCATATTCTCCTCACGGGAATTCCTTGGGCCCTTCTCCAAATCATCTCTTCCCTATGATAGGACCATTTGTGCCCTGTTTGGTTCCCCTCCTAGAAGGAATGTTAAAAGGCTCCCTCCTTCCTTCGAGAAGATTCCTCTGTCTCTCCCAGACTGGGTGTGCAGCAGGGGGTGGGCTTCAGCTTCGGGTCTACCTGCTGTCAGGATGGAGGCAGGTCAGCACAGACAGGGCCCAGGCTGATGGACAAGGCCCTCCAGGAGTCAACACAGAGCCCAGCAAAGGACTCAGACCAGCAGAGAGAAAAACTGGCAGAGGGCCATAGGATCTGTCAGCCCCAAGGACAAGGAGCCCAACTGAAGGTGCTTATGGTCACAATGGGGCAGAGGTGGCTCTCTGTCTGAGAGGGTGACAGCCAGCACACATGAGAAAGGGCCTACTGAGCATCTCTGTGTAGTGAGGGACACACACACACACACACACACACACACAGAACCCAAGTTCTCATCATAGGAAGAACTGTTAAGAAGATCTAAACGATAGGTGAGAGATGATTAACCTATGTACAGAGAAGGTGGTTTACTCTGGGGATTGAAATTGGTCACTAACAGTTTGCAAGCATCAAAGTCACACATACCACCTAGAACTTAAGATCAAGCCTTATTTGTGTGTGTGTTGGGGGGGGGGGTACTGGGGGTTGAACTCAAGGGCATTCTACCTCTGAGCTACACCTCCAACTCTATTTTATTTTTATTTGGAAACAGGGTCTCACTAGACTGATGAGAATCTCACTAATTCCTGAGGCTGTCCTTGAACTTGCAATCCCCCAGTTTCAGCCTCCCAAGCACTAAGATTACAGATGTGTGCCACCACACCCATATTTTTTTTTTTCTTTTGAAACAGAGTCTCATTAAGTTGCGAAGCTGGCCTCTAACCTTCAATCCTCCTGTTTCAACCTCCCAAGTACTGGGATTACTAGCTGTCATCACCATGCCCAACTTCAAGCCTTATTCTTGAAAGAATACATTCAACTTCACTAATAAGAATATTCCTAAGCATGCATGGTGGCATACACTTGTAAATCCAGTACTTGGGAGGCTGAGACAGGAGGATCACAGGTTCGAAGACAGCCTCAGCAACTTTAGGGAGGCTCTCAGCAACTTAGTGAGACCCTGTTTCCCTGTTTCCCAATAAAAAAATAAAATAGGGATGGAGGTAACTCAGAGGTAGAATGTCCCTAGGTTCAATCCCTAGAAACATACACATACACACAAACAGATTATTCCTGTGTGGTTGCAATTGGTTATATCAATGGTTGTATTTGTATAGGATTTTTGGGGGGGGGGGCATATTTAGGTCCTTCATGGGTCCTCCATTATTTTTTAAGCACCCCCCAATGCTCTTTTTTCTACAACTCCCTAGTTTGCAATGGTGGATGGGCAAGTATTCAAAACTTCCTGGTGATTATATAAAGAATCTGAAAACTTACCAAACCCTATTTAGAGCTCCAAGAATGCCCCGTAGGGCTCCAAACACCTGTGGCTACTTACAAAATACAGCATTCATTAGGCCAAAGACCATACCTTCTAAAGATAGCTAGGTAACTAAAGATCTGTCGCTGGTCAGCCACATTCTCCTAACAGCTGTGATCTGAACTGGAGTGGCACTTGGCAAAAGCTAGAAAGTCACACTCTATTACTTAGGCTACAGCAGAGGCAAAGTAGAGAAACTGAAAGGGGTCTCTGGGGAAATCATTACGATTCTACAAGGCCTTTGGAAGACTTTTCTCAATTTCACATCGCCCCACTACTATACCCATCTCTAATATCTTTCTCTACCAGCACTTGTTTTATTGTGTGCAAGGAGCTGGGAAGCAAAGCCTACATGATAAACTCTAGCTGCAGGCACCAAAAAGCAAATGATACTTGTATTCCAAGAATCAGCAGGCTGTGGTAGCTTTTAAATAAGGCCCTGGGATCTATTTTCACCTAAGGGTTTATTCCTTGGTGAGTCTGATTTATATCACAGTTAGAGCAGCCCTGAAGGATTCTGATCAGTTACCTGTCTCATTTGTTCTTCCCTGAAATAGAAAATGCCCAGGCAAGTCAGTCCCCATTTATCAGACTTGTTATTTTTCCATTGTTTATACAATAAAGTTCCAGGAACAAAGAGCTTGCTTCAATAGAAACTCAAGTTATCAATTTCTTTGACTTAAAGGAGATATATATAGACAGTAAGTGGATCCAATCCAGGATAGGTGCCAAGACTAAAACAGTGTGCAGAAAATTCATTTTAACACAGAGGCATAAAGTAAACCAAAGAGCCGGGCGTGGTGGCGCACGCTTGTAATCCCAGCATTCGGGAGGCTGAGACCGGAGGATCCGGGTTCGCGGCCAGCCTCAGCTACCTAGTGAGGCACTCTGCAGCTTAGTGAGACCCGGTTTCAAAATAAAGAATAAAAAATAGGGCTGGGGGTATAGCTCGGAGGTAGAATGCCCCTGAGTTCAATCCCCAGTAC
>PVLC010031268.1:0-11550 GCA_004027655.1 Graphiurus murinus
GTGGTGGCGCACGCTTGTAATCCCAGCATTTGGGAGGCTGAGACCAGAGGATCCGGGTTCGCGGCCAGCCTCAGCTACCTAGTGAGGCACTCCGCAACTTAGTGAGACCTGGTTCCAAAATAAAGAAAAAAAAAATAGGGCTGGGGGTATAGCTCAAAGGTAGAATGCCCCTGAGTTCAATCCCCAGTACCACTCAAAAAAAAACAAACAAAGTATAGATGGGTATAGGGTCACACACCTGTAATCCAAGTATTTGGGAGGCTGAAACAGGAGGATTACAGATTTGAAGCCAGTAATACTCTATTTCAAAATAAAATATAAAATAGGGCTGGGGTGTGGTTCCGAGGTAGAAAGCCCCTAGGTTCAATCCTAGTATCTCTCTCACATACACAAAAAACAAAAAAAAAAAGTGAAACAAAAATTGAAAATATTAGTGGCACTGGCATCTTTGTTTTTATCAGATCCTGATGCCCAGATGAACCTTCATATGGTTAGATCTTCAACCTTTCCCTGGATTCCATGATCCAATCAATAAACAATCAAATAGGGGTGTAAAAAGTTATTTGTAAGCAAATTCTACCTATAAAGCTGAAATGAAAGTTTTCTTCAAGTTATCCTCTCCATAGACACCAAAAGTATCTAAATCATAAATCATCCCATATAATACCCTCCTCAAGATCCTTCAATAGCTACCCATTACATGACATACTGATTCATTCATTCACCAGTCTGTGATAAGTAAACGCTGTGCTAGGTTCTAAGGATAAAATGATGAGAAAGATGGTAATCATTCCATTTCCATATAGAGCTAGGAAAACAGTGAAACAAAAACAAACCAAAAAACCAGTGTGATGATAAATAAAATTCTGAGTTCATAATGTCAAGGGGGAGCTTTTTAAAAATTTATCAGATGATTGCTAATAAATGTATAGGAAAATCACTTTTGGACACATTCTAAAATAATAATCCAGACAACAAATGGTAAAATACATGCTAAAATCTCAGAGAACATGTACACTAAAGAAACTTAGAGATGAGGCATTATCATGCCTATAACTTATTTTCCAATAGTACACCACACAGAGAGAAGCAAGGGGGGGAAGAGAGTGAACATTACAAATGTTCACTGTACTATTCTTTCAGTTTTTCCATTTATTTGAAAAGACAAGATTAGGAAGAAAACACAAATAAAGAACTGGAATGCACGTGGATACCCACACCCACACCCACACACACCTCTGCCAGACTGTAAGCATCTAAAGGTCAGGATTAGAGCCTTTTTTATTCAACATTACTAGCAGGCCACATAACATATGCTCTGTAACTCTCACAAATGAAATGCATTTTACAAGGCTAGCAGTTTAATTCTACAGTAAAGGAGAAATCAATACTAAAGAGTAATATTGCAAGCAACTTTCCGTATCTTTACAATTAAATTCAGGACACTAGAAAAAAGAGGTAGCCACTTGGAAAAACTGGATCCCTAACTCCCACCAAAATTACTCCAGATGTATCTATGTTTAGACATAAAAGAAAAAAAAAATTACACACAGTGACACATTCCAGTAATCCCAGTACTAGAGAGGCTGAGATAGGAGGATTGCGGTTCAAACCCACTCTCACCAACTTAGTGAGATCATTTCAGAAAAAATAAAATCAAGCTAGAAGTGTAGCTCATGGGTTGGATGCCCCTGGGTTCAATTCCCATTACTACAAATAAAGAAATAAATAAGTTTAAAGAAACCATGGAAAAATTATTTTTAAGTCATTAAGAACAAACCTTTCTAATAATGACCTTAAATTAAAAGACCAATTTGTTGAATAAAAATAATAGATCAAATGTAATTACAAATAATAAGAAAAAGCAGAAATTACCAATTTCAGGAATGGAAGAAGAGATGCCATTGTAGATCTCGAAGACATTAAAAGGATGGTCAACAACATTATACCAATGAATTTCCTAACTTAGATGAAATCACAAATTCCTTTAAAAACACAACTTATCAAGAATAATTCCATAAGAAACAGAAATTGTGAATAGCCCATAACTATTGAGACAGTGGATTCCCAATTATGGTTCCCCAGGCTAGGAGAATCTACAGCAACATCTGGGAACATGTCTGATATGCAAATCCTCAGGCCCCATCCCAGACCTACCAAATTAGATACTTGGGTAACAGTGGAGGGTAGTCTTGTCAATTCATGTTTTAACAGACCAACCTTCCTGGTGATTCTGATACCACCAGAGTACTTTTGAATATCACCTGCCCATAAGGAAATCCAGGTTTGGATGGTCTCCCCAAATACATAAGAAAGAAATAATACAAGCCTTATAAAACCTTAAAGAAATTCTTAAAGCCTTTCTTTGAGAAAATGAAGAGGAAGGAACATATCTTATCCAATCTCTATTTCCTGGTAGAAGATCTAGGAGATTCTTTATGATGCTTCCTCTCTGATTCTTATTTCAAACAGATTCCTGGTTTCTTTGAAAAGGCCATCTTGACAGGCAAGTGGGCCACCCAGCCCAGGTGGCAACATTGCAGCAGGTCCTCAAATACAGAAAGGTCTTTACATAAGAAAACCTACAGAGGGCTGGGCGTACTGGCAGCCCTGTAATCCCAGTATTTGGGAGCTGAGACAGTAGGATCCCATGTTAAAGGTCAGCTTCAGCAAGTAGTGAGACTCGGCGAGACACTGTTTCAAAGTAAAAAATAAAAAAGGGCTGGGGATTTAGCTCAGAGGTAGAATACCCCTGGGTTCAATTACCAATAGCATTAAAAAAAAAAAGGAACCCACAGAAAAAGAACCACTCCCTACCTTTGTGTAACAAATACCATTAAAGCCAGAGCAAGAAGGAACTGGAACTCAGATAACAAAATGGTGTCAAAAATCATCTACTCGTATTATTCCTTGTTAATCAAAAACTCATAGCCAGGTATGCGGGTGCACGCTTGTAATCCCAGTACTTGGGAGGCTGAGACAGGAGGATAGCAGGTTTGCGGCCAGCTTCAGCTACTCAGTGAGGCCCTCTGCAACTTCGTGAGACCCTAATTCAAAATAAAAAATGAAATAGGTCTAGGGGTATAGCTCGGAGGTAAAATGCCCGAGTTCCACCCCAGTTACACAAAAATAAATAAATAAATAAAATACTCCTACATCTTTTCACATCTGGCTGTTTTTTCTTATTTATCCTTAAGCCTCAGGTGTCATCTCCAGAAAGCCTTTTCAACCCCCAAACTAAGTAGTTATGCCTTTGAACCTCTGTTCAAAGAACCTCTTTCAAAGAACTCATTGAAATTACCTGCCTGGGTCCCTACATCTCTCCCATTGTGCCATCTGCTCCTTGAGGGTAGAAACCACATCTTGCTCTTTGTTTGTCCTTTTGTCTTTTTGATGTCTCACAGTGCTTGACCATCACATTGTTGTACTCAGTAATATGTAGTGAAATAAAGAGTCTGGAAGTGGAGTTACACAAGTCAAAATTTACATCCATAAATAAATTATGCTAAACTCAAATGGGATTACAAAAATTCCTAAAGAAAACACAAAATCAAAAGATAAAGGATAAATTGGTTAAAAAGATTTCATGCGAGCTTGGTAAATCACACCTGTAATTCCAGTACTATGGAGGCTGAGACAGGAGTATCACAGGTTCCAGGACAGCCTCAGAAAGTAGTGAGACACTCAGCAACCTAGCAAGACCCTGTTTCAAAATAAAATATAAAATAGAGCAAAATAAGATATAAAATAGGGCTGCAGGTATAGCTCAGAGGTAGAGTACCCCTGGTTCAATCCCTAGTACCACCAAAAAAAAAAAAAAAAAAAAAAAAAAAAAAAAAAAAAAAAAAAAAAAAAAAAAAAAGAATTCACTGCACTGTATCACAAAGGGTAATAATCCTTCTAATAGATAAAGACTCATGATTCCATAAACACATAAATAAAACATATATAAAAGAAAGGATTTGAACAAACATTTCATAGGAAAGGAATGTAAATTTACAATGAGATACCATGTTGGAAATAACAAAAGGTTTTGTTAAGTCTTTTTTTGTTTTGCAGTACTGGTGATTGAACCCAGGGGTATTCTACGCCCGAGCTACACCCCCAGTTGTATTTTTTATTGTTTTTTTTTTTTTTTTTTTTTTTCTCAGTACTGGGGATTGAACTCAGGGACATTCTACCTCCAAGCTATACCCCCAGCCCTATTTTTTATTCTTTTTTGGAAACAAGGTCTCAGTAAGTTGCAAAGGGCCTCACTAAGTAGCCGAGGCTGGCTGGGAACCCGGATCCTCCCGTCTCAGCCTCCCAAGTACTGGGATTACAGGTGTGTACCACCACATCCAGCTGATAAGACTTTCAACAATGCTGCAAACCAAAGTTGTAAAACTGCAGCCTAAAGTAAAAAACATACAGAGAAGAGTTTGTGACAGAGATCATATGTGGGCTACAAAGCCTAAAATATTTACTCTCTGGTCCTTAACAAAAAAATATTTGCAGCCGGGCGTGGTGGCGCACGCTTGTAATCCCAGCATTTGGGAGGCTGAGACCGGAGGATCCGGGTTCGCGACCAGCCTCAGCTACCTAGTGAGGCACTCCACAACTTAGTGAGACTTGGTTTCAAAATAAAGAATAAAAAATAGGGCTGGGGGTATAGCTCAGAGGTAGAACGCCCCTGCGTTCAATCCCCAGTACCACAAAAAATTAAAAAATAAAAAATATTTGCCCACCCTTGTAGTCAAACACTACTGGCAGGAATGCAAACTGGTACAACACTAATAAAGAGCAGTCAGAAAATCATCTATGATACGTTAAATATATACATACTGAGGCAGGGCAGAGGACTAAGAACAGGAAGGGTTAAAAGAAACCGTCTATCTAAGGAACAAAACCAGGAAAGGTTAATAAGATACAAGGGTAACAATGACCAGGCAAGAACTATTGAAATCAAAACAAAACTTCTGTGGGCTGCATTCTAAGAATAACCTATGTAAACAAGGATGGAGGTGGGAGGGCAGACAAGTGGTGACAGGAGACTAGAGTCCACTAGCCCACAAGATAATGATTCAAATTAAGGATTGAAGCCGAGTGTGGTGGCGCACACTTGTAATCCCAGTACTTGTGAGGCTGAGACCAAAAGATCTGGGTTCAAGGTAAACCTCAGCTACTTAGTGAGGCTTTCCACAACTAAGTGAGACCCTGTTTCAAAATAAGGAATAAGCCAGGTGTGGTGGTGGATGCTTGTAATCCCAGTACTTGGGAGGCTGAGACAGGAGGATTGCAGGTTCGCAGCCAGCCTAAGCTACTTAGTGAGACCCTCCACAACCTAGTGAAACCCTGTTTCAAAATAAAGAATAAAAAAATGGGGCTGGGGGTGTAGCTCGGAGATAGAATGTCCCTGAGTTCAATCCCCAGTACCGCAAAAAAAAATAAAATAAAATAAGGATTGAAACTGGGCAAAAGACACTGAATCCCCAAGACTCAATTCTGACCAATAATAAAAGAGAAAATGGGGGACAGGAAGGAATAAAAGCTCACCTCCTAAGAACTTCAGCCACTACTCCTTTTTGGGAGTCCCTCCTCTGTGTGGTAGCTATACCATCCTCCTATTTTCTATCTTTCCTTTCCAACTTTCATATTCCTACATTCTTCATTAGTCCTTGAACTACACACATCAAAATACACTGTACAAGAGCCCATTAAAAGGAGAAACCCTGTATCAATACCTCTTGACTCAACAATACTTTTAAGAATTTATCCTGCAAGTATAATCTCATAAAAGACCTATGAAAGCATTTATAGCAGCAAGACTGGAAAGAACCTATTTGTTCACCAGTGAGACTAAATTATAGTACTCACACACCTACAATACAGTATTATACAGTTGTTAAAAAATAACGAGACAGGCCTTGTGTGGTGGTGCACACCTGTAAACCGAGGACTTGGGAAACTGAGTCAGGAGGATTGCAGGTTCAAGGCCAGCCTTAATAACTTAGTGAGACCTTGTTTCAAAATAAAAAACAAAATAGGGTTGGGGATGTATCTTGGAGATAGAATGTTTCTGGGTTCAGCCTCCAATATCTCCCCTTCCAAAAAAAATGTGGCAGCTTTGTGATTGCAAAGATCTACTGAGGGAAAAAACATAAATATATAACATATATACATAAAATGCTATTACTACATTAAAAACTTCCATTGATTTTCTAAGAGGAAGAAAGACTGAAAACAAACTTTCAAAGTATAATCATTTTTATCTTTGAGTTTTGAAGCACATACATCTTTTACCTATTATAATTTTTTAATTGTTATTAGAAAATACATTGGAGATTGAAAGCTTTCTTGGAGATATCAATTTTTTTTTTTTTTTTTTGCAGTACTGGGGATTGAACTCAGGGGCATTCTACCTCCGAGCTACACCCCCAGCCCTATTTTTTATTCTTTAATTTGAAACCAAGTCTCACTAAGTTGCAGAGTGCCTCACTAGGTAGCTGAGGCTAGTCGCAAACCCGGATCCTCCGGTCTCAGCCTCCCGAATGCTGGGATTACAAGTGTGCGCCACCACACCCGGCTGGAGATATCAATTTCTAACAAAACATTTATTTGAATTTGCAACTCTGATGTTTATCACATAATAAGTCTGTAGGAGGGCCGAGTGTAGTGGTACATGCTTGTAATCCTTGTACTTGGGAAGAAGAGACAGGAAGATCACAGGTTCTCACCCAACCTCAGCTACTTAGTGAGGCCCTCCTTCAAAATAAAATATAACTCGGGTACTGTAGCGAGGAGGCACAATACCCCTGGGGTTCAATACCCAGTTCTGCCCCCCCCCAAAAGTCTGTAGGCTGCATAAATCTTATGCAGTTAAAATTTACTAGTCAGTCAGGCATAGTGGCACACACTTGTAATCCCTGTACTTGGGAAGCTCAGACAGCAGGATTGCAGGTTCACCGCCAGCCTCAGCAGCTAAACATACACAAAAAATAAAAGAAGCCGGGTGTGGTGGCCCACGCTTGTAATCACAGCATTTGGGAGGCTGAGACCGGAGATCCGGGTTCATGGCCAGCCTTAGCTAACCAAGTGAGGCACTCGACAACTTAGTGAGACCCTGTTTCAAAATAAAGAATAAAAAATAGGGCTGGGGGTGTAGCTCGGAGGTAGAATGCCCCTGAGTTCAATCCTCAGTACAATAAATAAATAAATAAATAAAAATAGAGCTGGAGGTGTAGCGCAGAGGTAAAATGCCTCTGAGTTCCATCCCTACTACCACAAAAAAATATAAAATAAAATGTACTAGTAGCCGGGCGTGGTGGCGCACGCTTGTAATCCCAGCATTCGGGAGGCTGAGACCGGAGAATCCGGGTTCGAGGCCAGCCTCAGCTACCTAGTGAGGCACTCCGCAACTTAGTGAGACTCGGTTTCAAAATAAAGAATAAAAAATAGGGCTGGGGGTATAGCTCGGAGGTAGAATGCCCCTGAGTTCAATCCCCAGTACCACAAAAAAAAATAAATAAATAAAATAAAATGTACTAGTTATATGAACTGAAACAGACACCGTTGTGGTCCATATAACCAAACAAAAGTAGTAGTTTCTGTTTAGTAGAGTTTAGATCTATGAATACAACACTAAGATCACGGTGGCTGAAACACTTAAAGCACAAATTTCTCACAGAAGATTCGTGCTTTTAGACTGAAGGAGTTAAGGATGTGCCATCTGAAAGTATACCCATTTGGTTATTGATGATTTCAAGCCTAAATCATCAGAGGAAAGGTAACTGCAAGAAGGGTTATTCGGCCTTATTTGTCTACATATAGCAAGCCACCAACATTCTTTTGAGAGGGGTATATACTCTATACTGAAGGGAGAAAAAAAAGTTTTTCTCCCAAAGACTAGAATTGGAGTTTTAATAAACCTGAGTAAACAAACTTGCTAGAGTAACCTTTAATGTTCCAGGAGATTTATACCCTTCCCATTTATCTCTTCGTAACATTCGTAGAATTAACTACCCCCACACAGAGATCCATCTGTTCTTTCATTCCCATATTTATTACTGTACGTTCAAATAATATTAAAGCATCTTGTTTTGGTCGTTTCTTGAGGCTTCACACCCTTGTGAGGTCCTCATATATATGTAAAATTATTAAAACTTGTATGTTTTCTTGCTAATCAGCCTTGAATTAATTTGGTTCCTGGATCTAGCCACAGAGCCCACATAAGAAATGGAAAGAAGGGAATCTCTTCATACCTTATACTGTACATAACTGCTTGGCATATTTGAGGAAAAATAAGTACATTGTAATTGAGTGAGCAAGAGGGTTAAAATGAAAAATAAGAAGCAAGAAAGGATAGATCTATTAGGAATTTGCAGGCAACAGAAAGAACTGCAATGTATTTAAGTGTGAAAGAAGTCATTAAAAGATCCTGAAGATGAGCCGGGCGTGGTGGCGCACGCTTGTAATCCCAGCATTCGGGAGGCTGAGACCCGAGGATCCGGGTTCGAGGCCAGCCTCAGCTACCTAGTGAGGCACTCCGCAACTTAGTGAGACCCGGTTTCAAAATAAAGAATGAAAAATAGGGCTGGGGGTGTAGCTCGGAGGTAGAATGCCCCTGAGTTCAATCCCCAGTACCGCCAAAAAAAAAAAAAAAAACAATATCCTGAAGATGGACTACCATGATTTGATTTATATTTTATAAAAATATGTTTTACATATGGCTTCTATATACTATAAGACTGTTAAATGTACAAGGAGGTGAAGAATGGAAAAAGGATGACCAGTTAGGAAGCTACTACAATAATCCAAGGAAGAGCTGGTGGATAGGGTCAGGATGCTGAACAGTAGATATGTGAAGTGGTCAGATTTAGATGTACTTTGAAAGCAGAGATATTTCCTGATATATGAGAATCTAGGTATAAAAGTCAAAGATGGCCAAGCATGGCACGGCATACCAGTAATCTTAGTAATTGGGAGGCTGAGACAAAAGAATCGCAGGTTCGAGGTCAGCCTCAACAACTCA
This sequence comes from Graphiurus murinus, assembly GCA_004027655.1. Taxonomy (NCBI): domain Eukaryota; kingdom Metazoa; phylum Chordata; class Mammalia; order Rodentia; family Gliridae; genus Graphiurus; species Graphiurus murinus. The sequence goes on from PVLC010031268.1 coordinate 9,011, forward strand.
GAAGGCTGTCAGACCCTCTTTCAAAATAAAAAATGAAATAGAGCTGTGGGATGTAGCTCAGAGGTAGAGCCTCCTGGGTTCAATCCACAGTACAATAAAAAAAAAATGAGAAAGAAGTCAAAGAACATAACAAAGTGCCATTTCATGAGAGGGAGAAAGATCAGACTGAAAACACTAGAATAGTTTGGATTGGGGCCTCTTGATTTTGATATCTTTATTAAATTTTCAAATGGAGATATCAAGAAGGCAGTTAGAGCCAGGCACAGGGTAGCACATGGCTATAATGGAGCTACTCAGGAGACCAAAGCAGGATGAACACAAATTAGAGATCAGTCTAGGGAACTTAATGAAACCCTGCCTCAAAATTACAAAATAAGAGCCGGGTGTGGTGGTGCACATTTGTAATCTCAGTACTTGGGAGGCTGAGACAGGAGGATCCCAGGTTCGCAGCCAGCCTCAGCTACTTAGTGAGGCCCTCCGCAACTTAGTGACACCTTGTTTCAAAATAAAGAATAAAAAATAGGCTGGGGGTGTAGCTTGGAGGTGGAATGCCCCTGGGTTCAATCCCCAGTACCGCAATAAACAACAAAAAACCACATCAACAAAATTATACACCATGGCCAAGTCCAGTTCATCCCAGGGATGTGAGGCTGGTTCAACATATGGAAAACAAATCCATGTAATTCACCTCATAAACAGAAACAAAGACAAAAATCACATGATCATTTCAATTGATGCTAAAAAAGCATTTGATAAAATCCAACACCCATTCATGCTAAAAGCACTGCAGAGAATCAGAATAGAAGGAACATACCTCAACATCATAAATATACAATAGGCCCACAGCCAACATTATATTAAATGGGGAAAAACTGTCAGAGTTCCCACTAAAAACAGGAACAAGACAGGGATGTCCATTATCACCACTTCTATTCAGTATGGTACTTGAGACTCTAGCCAGAGCAATAAGGCAAGAGAAGGAAATCAAAGGTGTAAAAATAGGAAAAGAAGAACTAAAACTATCCCTTTGTGCAGATGACGTGATACTATACTTAGAAGACCCAATACAGTCAACCAAAAAACTCATAGAACTGATCAACAAATTCAGCAAAGTGTCTGCATACAAAATCAATCTTCAAAAATCAGAAGCTTTCCTGTATGCCAACCATAAATCCACTGAAAAAGAAATCCAGAAAACAATTCTACTCACAATAACACCCCAAAAAATAAAATACTTAGGAATAAATCTAACTAAGGAGGAAAAGACCTCTATAAGAAAACTATAAGAAGTTGACCAAAAAAATCAAAGAAGACCTTAGAAGATGGAAAGATCTACCATGCTCTTGGATAGGCAGAATAATATCATCAAAATGGCCATCCTCACAAAAGTGATCTACAGATTCAATGCAATACCCATGAAATTACCAAGGTCACTCCTCACAGATATAGAAAAATCAATCCTTAAATTCATTTAGAACAACAAAAAGCCCAAAATAGCCAAAGTAGCCATGCAGGAAGCAGCACAATATCTGACTTCAAAATATACTACAAAGCCACAGTAATAAAAACAGCATGGTACTGGCACAAAAAAAGACACATAGACCAATGGAGCAGAAGACTCAGAAAAAACCCATACACTTATAGTCAATTCATTTTTGACAAAGGAGCCAAAAACATGCACTGGAAAAAAGACAGCATCTTCAACAAATACTATTGGCAAAACTGGTCAATCATATGCAGGAAAATAGAAATAAATCCCACTTTCTCACCCTGCACAAGAGTCAATTCAAGATGGATCAAAGACCTGGAAGTCAGGCCAGAGACCTTGCAGCTATGTGAAGAGGACATAGGTCCAACACTTCAACACACAGGTACAGATAAAAACTTTCTCAACAAGACCCCAAAGGCACAAGCAACTCAAAGGAAGACGAATACATGGGATTGCATTACACTGAAGAGCTTCTGTGCAGCAAAGAAAACTATCAAGAACCTCAACAGAGAGCCGGGGTGGCACACGCTTGTAATCCCAGCATTCAGGAGGCTGAGACCGGAGGATCCGGGTTCTCGACCAGCCTCAGCTACCTAGTGAGGCACTCCACAACTTAGTGAGACCTGGTTTCAAAATAAAGAATAAAAAATAGGGCTGGGGGTGTAGCTCGGAGGTAGAATGCCCGAGTTCAATCCTAGTACCGCAAAAAAAAAAAAAAAAAAAAAAAAAGAACCTCAACAGAGAGCCCACAGAGTGGAAGAAAAATTTTGCCAGCTACTCCTCTGATAGAGGACTAATATCTAGAAGATACAGAGAACTCAAGAGACTCACAGCTAAGAAAACAAATAACCCAATCAAAAAATGGGAAAAGGATCTAAATAGACACTTCACAAAAGAAGAAATACAAATGGCCAATAAATGTATGAGGAAATGTTCAACATCACTAGCAATCAAGAGAGATGCAAATCAAAACTACCTTGAGATTTCACCTAACCCCAATTAGAATGGTAATCATCAAAAACACAAACAACAGAGCCAGGCGTGGTGGCGC
>PVLC010031269.1:0-18931 GCA_004027655.1 Graphiurus murinus
AAAAAGTCCATGTGCCTGTACCTTGCTCACAGGAATATTTGCTCTTGAAACTGGCAGAATCTTTGCCCGCCCAGGCTCCCCTCTTGGTCTAGCTACATCCATTGTTTGACTATAACCATTTGGGAAACTCTGAACCAGAACAACTTAGCTGAATACTTCCTGAATTCTTGCCCCTCAAAATACGTAAGAAATCACTGTTGCTACTTAAAGCCATTAAGTTTTGAGGTACTGTATAGTGCAGCAACAGCTAACTGAAATAGTCACTTCACAATTATTCAAGAATATATTGTAAAATACATGTCAGTACTGGGTAATAATGATTTATTGACTGTTGTGTTAAACTTAGCCATGGAATCATAAATATTTAAATTTATATTAATGCCAAGTAATAGTGTTTTAATTTAATACTCTATGTCCTCATTGCCCAAAGCTTCTGCCTTAATTAGAAAATATTTTTAAGCATCTATTATATGCAAGGCACTATGATAGACATTAGAAATTCAATGGTCTCAAAGAAAAACATATAACTAGCTTCATGAGTTTATGTTCCAGTGGGACAGACAGGTAGAAACAAGTAAATAAACAAATCAAATGGTAAGTGTTTTAAAGTAATTGGGAAAATCTTACTTTTGTCAGGTGGCTAAGAATGGTCCCTTGGATACAGATGCTGTGGAAATCAGTTAAGGAGATTTCTCAAAAGACTAGGAATAGAATCACCATATGACCCAGCTATACCACTCCTGGATATCTTTCCAAAAGAATTAAGTCAGAATACTATAGTTATGCATGCATATGAGTGTTTACTCAAGCACAATTCACAATAACCAAATTATGAAATCAGCCTAGGTGTCTATCAACAAATGAATGGATCACACAACTGTGGTATATACACACAACAGAATTTTCTCCAGCCATAAAGAAGAACAAAATTATACCATTTGCAGGAAAATACATGGAACTAGAGAATAGTATGCTAAGTGAGATTAGCCAGTCACAGAAAGTGAAGAGTCAGATGTTTTCTCTCGTTTGTGTTAGATAGAAGGAAATTGGGAAACAAAAGGGACTTCAGAAAAATGAAGAGAGACTCCAGTAAAATAGTAGAAGAGGATTTGAGGAGGGAGGTGGGGAGGGAAAAAGGCAGATGTAATGGAGAAAGCAGTTCAAATAATTCTATGCATATATATGAAGTTACCAATGCCAAGCTCAATAATATGTACAGGAGTGGAGGGGAGAAGGGTGGGATCCAGAGGGAAACACCAAGTGCTGTGCTCATGTATGTTTCTATCACTCTGAATCTCATTATGAGTATAATTACAATGAACGAATAAAAGTATGTTTTTTAAAAGACTGGTCTCTTTGAGAAGATAGCATTTAAGACAAAATGGAAATAATGATCAGTCATGTTTAAAACGGCAAAAAGAAAAACAACCTAGAAGAGGAACGAGATGGGCAAAGGCCCTGGGATGCCAAGATACCACTACCAGTATAAAAGTTAATGGAGCTGGAGCTTGATGCGGAAGAGGAGCTTGGAAGAGATAGCTAGCATTGCACCAAAGAATGCCTGTGCTGTGTTGTAGAGTTATTTTGGGGGAAGTGAATTTCCAGTAAGAGATTTTATTTCTCAGTCTCCTCCCATCTCTGCATGTAAACACAGTCATGTGACTGAATCTTAATCAACAGAGAATGAGTCAAAGTGCCCGCAATGGAGCTGCTTGAGTGCAACTAGACACTGATACCGAGAGGGTTCCTGACAGCCATTTGTGAAATGTCATATCAAGATGAACCTGAGCCCTGGATGACTACACAAAGCAGAGGTCAGTGGTCTCTCCTTCTTTATACCACCCAGACCTGTTTGTGTAAGAAATAGTCCTCAACTAGTGCTGAGTCACAAGATTTCAGGGGTTCAGTGTTACAGCAGCTAATATTATGCCAATGAAACAAGTGAGAGTGATATAAGATTCAGCAGGAATCTATAATGAGAGGCCATTCAAAACAGCAAGGAATTTGATTTCCATTCTAAGAGCATTGTAAACCCATAACTATACACAGGGAAGTGTGATGATCTGCTCCACCATCGCTCTGGGTTCTGTGGAGACTGGATTAGAAGGCAAGAGAGTGGGGGCATTGTGCTAGGTTGTTAAGAAGAGTCATACGAAGTAAAGAAATGAAAGTCTTGTGTCTGTCAATAGGAAACACTCAGCTTTATCCAGAAGAGCAAAGTTCACAGAATCACAACATTTTTTAAATGACAAGGAACAATCATCTGGTTCAATGGAGTGATTTATTTAGCAGCTTTTATACTTTCTAAAGCTCTTAGTAAACACTTCATGTTTAAAAAAATAATAATAATCTACTCAAATATCACCTTACCACAGCTATGTTAAAGAAAATTGATGTTAAGCTTCTCATCACTTGGATGTATGAAAACAACTGACCAAGACCACACAAAAACAGTGTGATCTTTATCAAGCCAAGGCTGCTTCTGTTGCTCCAAAAACCCAACTCTGAGAATGACCTAAGACTCCATAATAAATTAACATTCCATCAGCAAGAGGAAAAAAAAAAAACCTAGGGGACACAATGATGAAAGAATGATCCAAAGTAAACCATACTTGCAGACGGAAGCCCAAATGGGACTCCGGAGACAGAACATCTTGGTTGGCAAGAGAGTGTGCCAGGCAAAGAAGTATTTACATCCTACGGTAATTGAGGATGCTTTATTTCTTTGCTTTGCCTTGCAGTTGCTCTCTATGGGATCCAACTTTCCATTAAGGGTCTTTTCTGACAAATACTCTTTAGCTTATCTTTCCCCTTTATGAGATATTTCATGAGTTCATACTCTCAATGCACTATTATAATTTGTCATGAGATATTCTCAATGTGTTCCCCAGAGTGTAACAGGTTGAATCAGAGTCTGAAACAATAGTCTGTAAAATATGTAAAGATCATGCCTATAATATAGCATTATAAGAGCATTTGAGTGTGAAGTCTATTGAAATGCTTGTTGCTTGTTCTGCAAAACTCTGAGTTACTGATATTAAATATAAGTCTGTGTGTAGACTTGTGAGTGCTAAATTAAAATATATCTAGACAATCAGTGAGCTCCCTTTGCACATTTATTCTCTGATGAGAACACAACGCACCAATAAAAGCACATAAAAATAAATAAATAAATAAGTAAATAAATAAATAAATAATCTTCTTTCAGAGAACATCTGTCTGTTGATTTCTGCTGTTGCCATGTTGGTTGGTGACTTGTGATTAATATTGCATTAATATGGTCTTGATATCAGCATGAAATCCTCAGGTTTTATGAAGAAAATTACAATATCAATCTGTCTCTCTCTCTCTCTCTCTCTCTCTCTCTATCTATCTATCTATCTCTCTCTCTCTTTCTCTAACACACACACACACACACACACATACAACTTTGTTCTTTCTGAGTGCCCCAGAAACATTTGTATTACTTGGAAAGGCAGAATTTGATTGACAGCTGGAAGCTGCATACATTAACCATATTTAGACTGGGGCATTCTCTCTTTCACCCATGCAATTACATGACTTGCAGGACAAGAACGCAGCTGTTCACAAATATGAAAAGTCATTCCCAAAGAGAAGGATAGTTCTCAATTCTCCCAAACTTGATTTTCTCACCTGAAGATCTTGCTCAGTTTTCAGAAGAGCTATAAAGGGTTACCATCCTAAAGCTGCCCAAACTGATTTCCAGATACTCTGATAAATTATTTTTTCACTCATTCCATAAATATTAGGCTGTGCTCACTATGTGCCCATCATGATGACTATGTGCCGAGGACCCTGTGTAAATATCACCTCATACTTAACTGTGAGAAGAGAATGGTTTCTAATATAATGTAATACATATTTGGGGGCAAGAGACAACTCTGTCTGAATGACCCTGGGCCTCGACACTCAAATGACTTCATCTTTGTGTGTGTGTGTGGTGGGAGGAGTATTGTGGATTGAACCCAGGGGCATTCCATCTCTGAGCTATATACCCAGCCCTATTTTATTTTTTATCTTGAAACAAGGTCTCACTAAGTTGCTGAGGGTTACACTAAGTTGCTAAGGCTGGTCTTGAACCTATGATCCTCCTGTATCAGCCTCCCAAGTCCTGGGATTACAGACATGTGCCACCACATCCTACTATGAGTTCTTCTTAACAGAAATTCTCATTTTATCTGGTTCAGTGTGTTCCCTCCAGAATTTCGGTTTTGGGGAAAGACTTCTCTAAGATATTGTAAGGAGTCTCCAGGAGGACCATATATCATTTTTGCATTCCAGGATTAAATATCCACTGGGCATCCTGAACTGCTTTATGTACTCTCACTGATAGGCCAGGGCATGCTTTGATATTAAGTGGAGAGAACTCCTCTCTCACATTCAATGCCATACTTTGTTTTCTAATCATCTAATCAGCTTTAAACTTCTGTCTATAATCTCGTATAGTCCGAATTCAGTACCCACTAGTGATTGCAGGACCCGCCCCCCCCCCATCTCATGGAAACCCAAATCCTCTGATGCTCAAATACCTTATATAAAAAGGTAAAATATTTGCATATAACCTACACACATCCTCCTGTATACTTTAAATTATCTCTAGGTTATGGGTAATACCTAATACAATACAAATATTAGCTTCACTTGTCTACCAGACTCTCAGCTATTTATTTTATCTCTGCAGTGATAGAAACAAAAAGCACGGGTACACACACACACACACACACACACACACACACACACACACACACCTGTGATTCTACTCCAGAGCCAGGAGTCACTTAGTTGGGAATCAATGTTGACCTTGTCTATCAATGTATACTGCAGCCAACCAGCTCTCTGACTTCCCCTGCCACTTTCAGGGAAGTGAAACATCACACACTAGAGGCACAAGATCCTACTTATGAAACATTGTCAAGAGTTGGATATTACAATACATATCACGTTAGACTAACTTTAAACAATGGAGAACCAAGAGATTATACAAATCAAAGAAGATAAACTTCCTCTCTCCCTTCCACAGCCTCTCTGAGGTGTGTCAGCTATAAAAAAGCTGTTCCAAAGACATCTTGTGTAGCCAAGTAGAAGGATGTGTTATTCAACTATCTCATTGTGGCTTTTTATGAGACAGTGGCCAGAGTGAAACACAACTTCTTGCATTGTTGGCTACCTCTCCTGACCACACCGCCCTTTCCTTCACAAGCCTTCTAGCAGCTGGCACACTTGGGAAGATAACAGGATTCATTAAAGTTTTCTGATGGCAGTAACACTTAGATTGGTCTGTGTTTTAGAAGAATGACTCTCAAGACGTGGTAGAAACTGAGTAGGAAGTGGTATTATTAGACACTTGGAATGGCAGGGGCCCCAGTAGGTGAAGAGAGGGTTCTTCTAGTTTAAACGGGAGGACACCAAAGATAAAATTCACTACTTCTACTTAAAATGATGTTTCCCTTTAAAACTCCTAAGATAAACTACTGCTCTTTTATATGTTATGTCCCTTGCAATCATATTCTCTCCCTCTCTCTCTTTCTCCCTCTCTCTCTCTCTCTCTCTCTCTCTCTCTCTCTCTCTCTCTCATTTACTACTTACTTACTTACATTTGTGGTACTGGGGACTAAACCCAGGACATCCTACCTCTGAGATACTCCCCTAACCCTTTTTATTTTTTGTTTGAAAACAGAGTCCCACTAGGTTCCTAAGAGTCTCACCAAGTTGCTGAGGCTGCCCTCAAACCTGTGATCCTCCTGTCTCAGCTTTCAAAGTATTGGGATTACAGTCATGCACCATCATGCTCAGCTTGCTTTTTATTTTTTAAAGTAAAATTCTTCAAAGAGTGCAAAGAGAAACTTCAAATGAGACTAGGGGATTTATTTCAAATCTAAAAAAGAACTTAAAATAATAAACTTCAACACTTTAAAATCTGGCTTGTGCTCCATAATCAAGACATCTGACTGAATTGTTTTTAATCCAATAATGGAAGTGTATCTTGCAGCCAAAATCCTTAATTACTGAAAGCCTCTTTCAAAAAACATTAAGTGTCTTCAAATTGTATCTTATGTGTTATTTTTAAAAGATACTACACATAAAATTTAATGGGATAAAGAACTTAAAAGAACACCTCATACTAGCCAGAAATTTGCTTTTGATTTCAATAGGGGAATCAAGATACTAGAAAATGCTGGGTGTGGTGGTTCCTGCCTGTAATCCCAGTAGTTAGGAGCTAAGACAGGAGGATCACAGGTTTGAGGCCACCATATAGAATCTTAATGAGATTCTGTTCCAAAATAAAATAGGGAGAGGGGTGTTGCTTAGGGGTAGAAATCCCAGAGTTCAATCCTCAGTACAAAAAAAAAAAAAAAAAGCTAGAAATGTAAAATGAGATCTTAGAGGATATGGGTATATGTGAGACTAAATCTTCTTTTTTTTAAAAGGCAGATCAGATTCTGTTCACTCAAAGAAACTTAACCCCCTCAGAGTATTATCTACATTGGGAAACTGATTATTTGGAACATGATGGAGGCTTCCTCCACTGCCCTTTATATTTGTTCAAGTCTTCACACCACGACCCTGCACTTGGTTTTGAGAAATAGTCAAAAGCAGTTCAGAACTTGGTTTGGTAAATAAGATGGATAATAAGATGAAGAATAACTACTTTTGTTTAAAAAGATTTTAAATTGGTGAAACTAATTTTCCTACACCTTATAAACTGCCTCTGGGTGTGATGATGCATGCCTATAAATCTGGTACTTGGGAAGTTGACACAGGTTCGAAGGCAGCCTCAGCAACTTAGCAAGGCTCTCAGCAACTTAGTGAGACCATTTTTAAAAAATAGGGCTGGGATTGTAGCTCAGAGGCATAATGCCTCCCCTCCCCCGTTCAATCCCTAGCACCAAAAAATAAACAAACAAACTCTCTCTGGAGAAAATTCACACAGGGAAGTTTTGGAAGTGTTGTAAGAAAGGGCAGTATTACTAAAATAAGTGAATATATAGATTCTAAGTGACTATGTTAGAGAAGGAAATATATACTGAGATGTATAAAACCCCTCCAGCTTTCCATAAAGTAGGAAGCTTACATTCAATATACTATTTTAAAGAAAATAATGTTATGAGTTAGCTAAATTCTTGCATATTTCATTTTTAATAGCCAGCATTTATGTATTTTAATTGAGAAGAGAGTATACCTTGTAAGGTAATATAAGGTATATGATCTGATATTTTGATATATACACATTATGAATGGCTAAGTTAAATTAATTAACATAGGCTTTATCTCAACTAGTTATTTTTTGTGATGGAACACTTAAAAGCCACTCTCTTAGTAAATTTAACAACATATTAATTATAGTCACTACCATGAATAATAACCTCTTGAACTTATTCCTCTTGAATAACTGAAATTTTGTGTCCTTTGATCACTATCTCCTCAGTCCTTCCACTCCCTACCCTCTAATAAACACTGTTCTATTCTGGTTTTGAGTTCAACTTTTTCACACTCCACATGTAAATAACTTTATGCAGTCTTTATTTTTCTGTGCCCGGCTTATTGTACTTAACATAATGTCCTTTGGTTCATTCATGCTATTGCAAATAAAACATTTCTTTTTTTGATGGCTGAATAATATTCACACATGTGTGTATGTACATTACATTTTCTTAACCCATTCATCAGTGGATGGACACTTAAGTGGTCTCTGTTTCTTGGTATGGTGAATAGTGCTACAATGAACATGAGGGTACAGATATCTATTTCACAGACTGTTTTTTATTTCCTTTGGGTATATACCAAGTAGTGATTACTGGATGTTATGGTAGTTCTATTTTTAATTTGTTGAGACCCCCATACTGTTTTCCATAATGGCTGCACTAATGTGCATTCTACCAATAATGCACAAAGTTCCCTTTTCTCCATATCCTCACTAAGACTGTTATATTTATCTTTGATAATAGCCATCCTAATAAGTGTGAGGTGATATCTCATTATGGTTTAATTCACATTTCCCTGATGATTAGTGATGGTGAACATTTTTTCATATATCTGTTAATCATTTGTAATGCTTTCCCTTGAGAAATATCTTTCCAGGTCCTTTGCCAATTTTTAAATCGGGTTATTTGTTGTTTTGTAATTTGGGTTGGATTCCTTATATATTTGGGGCATTAACCCATCAGATATATGATATACACATATTTAAACATATTTTAAATCTCAATACTTTTTGACTAGAACATGTATTCCCTCCATGGCATTATAGGAAGTATTTTATAATCACTAAATTCAAAGGTCTTTTACAGACAGGTGGCTGATGAACTACCAGATCTTTAATTCATAAATTTAACTTGTTACACTCATTTGGTTTATTGTGTGTAATGCACACAAGCCTTGAATGATTCACACAAGCTATTTTTTACTCATAAAAACATGCTAAAACCTTTTCAGGGAGTTGCTTTTGTCTCCTTTTAGAGTGCTTATTCTTCAATGTGTATAAACAAGCAAATGCTTTGATATTCAAATTAATGAAAGCAGTGGAAATGAGAAATGGATCCATCTGAAAATCATATGCTTCCTTTTGATGCACATTAATGAAAAGCTCACATGCACAAAAGTTATTTGATAGAGTATCTACCTCACATGCAGTGAAAAAGTCTCCGGCAGGGAAAAAACACATAGAAGATAATTTTATAGTTAGACATAAAACGTCCCCTAAAGAGCATTTATTAATCATTTATTAATATTCATGGTTGACATAGTGGAGTCATGAGGGTTGGAATCCCAGCAGTGGATAAATCCATTGTAATGGATTTCCCTGGGTGGAACTCGGTAGGTATACCAGTAGGGTGTGGCTGGAGGAGGAAGATCACTAGGGTACAGCCTAGGAGATTGTATGTGGTCCTTTCTTCCCCTGCTCTCTCTTGCTTCTGGCATCCATGATGTGAGCACAGCCCACATGCTCTTCCTCTCTCTGCTCCTGGCACCATGCCGAGATCCACGGTCCCCGGCCTCACATGGACTAAACCCGAAACTGTAAGAAAATAAATCTTCTTTCTTCTAAATTATGTGGTCAGTCTTTTAGATTATAGCTGCACGAATGCTGACGGATACAGATAATTACAAAATCAGAGTTTTGCTTCTGCCCCCTGCAGGACAGTGAGTAACTGGAGGTATAGAACTGTTACCTAATTGACCAGTATGAAATAAATAAGATGACACAGAAAATGGAAATGCTATGGAATACCACAGACATGCTTGGTCATAAGGATAGATGTAACATGGACTCCATCAGACACTTTTTCTGATGGAAAAGAGTACTGTTTACTAGTTAAAGCATGTTCTCCAGTCAGAGGATTCCATCTCCAGCCCTCCTTGCAACATAACATCTCTAAATCTCAATGTCCTTTTCTATGAAATAAGAATGCCAAGGATTCCTTCTGTGGTAAGTTATTGACAGAATTGGCAAGCTGGGCATGGTGGCATACACCAGTAATCCCAGTACTTAGGAGGCTGAGACAGGAGGATCACAGGTTTGCTGCCAGCCTCAGCAATTTAGTGAGACCTTGTTTCAAAATTAAAAATAAAATAGGACTGGAGGTATAGCTCAGAGGTAGCATGCCCCTGGTTTAATCCCCACTACCACGAAAAAAAAAAAAAAAGAATTGTCATTAAATGAGTAAAAGTATATAAAATGCTGAGCAGAGTTCTTGGCTCACAGTAAGCTCTAAAAATACAATAGTTATAAAATGAAGTATCTTTTTATAGTACACTCTCACTTTTTAATTGTGTATTCCCATAATGCTCATTAATATAAAAAGTATAAAATTATTAATTTTTCACTGGAATGATATATTTTGATACTACAGGTGCTAGCTTATTCACATGGTGGGAAGTAATTCACTTTTTTGACAATAAAAGTAGATATCAAATAGCACTACTATTTGTTGTATATTTTGAAGAATACTAATATCATTCTTTCAACCAACAAAACATTTTATCAAAGTATTTTTCTCCAGCTTTATTTAGCTAACATTGCACTTAAAAGAGCATATTCCTGTTTGGGAGGGATAAGAGGAGAATTGATTCAAGTATTTGCTAATAACCATTTATTCAAAAGACACAGTTTGATGCCAAAACATTACACTAAGCACTGGACATAAGGGTGTGCAGGGACAGAGATGGCTTTTAGGGTGGATTGGCAACATGAACAGTAGTAGGTTTGGTATGTTACCTGTACTTAGTGCCTTGTACCTGGAAAGCTGGGGTAAGGAGACGATGGGACAAGAGGGTGAGAGAGGAAAAGCCTGTCTTGACTGATGTGGTAGACCTATCTGAGGAGCAACGGAGAATAACAACTATCTGGGCTTCAGAGTTCCTCCTCCTCTACCACTTCAGCCTACCCTACTTCTACCCCAGATCTCTGTTCCATAGACAAGATCACAGTCTCTTCATGAACTGTTTATGTGGATGGAGTTCAGAGTTCAGATGAATGGTTTCCTAGCTCTTTTACCTGAACTTCCTTCTAATTTGCTCGAGAACATTTGCCCAGCCCAGGCTGTGATGGTTCAACCTCATCTTTTTAAATCTTATATCTTTATAATTTTTCTGGGTCCACTATCCTGAGGCCCATTCATCTCTCTAACTTGAATCACTCTACTGACCACAGAGTCTTACTTGAGGAAGACAAAGATGAACTAACATATCTTATCATAAATCAGTGACAGTCCATGTTAATGGCATTGTCAGTATGATCCTAAAACTTCTTTAATGTTTCTTCTTCTTTTTTAATCACCTAAACACATTCTTTCAGGGGTTGTCCCAAACTGTAAGAACTCAAATTTTGATGTGCAAAGACCCCCACTTTAAAATCTATTTTCATAACTCACTTAGATGGGTGAATTTATTCACATAACATACCCCCTTCATCTGACAAACTCCACCTCTAAATCAGAGCTAGTAACATCTGCCTTACATGTGTCACAGGGATGTGTGAGGCTCCACATGAGATCTGGCAGGACAGAATCATTTCCCTTCCAGCCTCACAGCCTCAGTGTTTCCTCTGCCAACTTCACTGGGGCTCCCAACCACATCCACACAAACACACACACACACACACACACACACACGCACACGCACACACATGCACATACACACACACACACACACACACACACACACACACACACTTCTCTTCACAGTGAAAGGAAATCTAGGGAGGCTTGTAAAGAGCCACCATTGCAATCAGAATTAAATGAATTGTGTTGAAAAGTAAAACCCAGGAATCAGTAAAAACATCACTAAACTTTTTCCTTCAAAACATAACTTTGGATCTAGGGGCATGGCTCAAAATAGATCATTTGCCAACCATATGCCAGGACCTCGGTTTGATCCTCACCACTGCAACAAACAAAAAAATAACTTGGTGAATCCTAGTGAAAACTATGGACCCTGGATGATAATGACGTGCCCATATAGATTCATCAATTATCACAACGTCCCACTTTGATGGGGGATGTTGACAGTGGGAGAGACTACACATGTGCAGGGCAGGGGAATATGGGAACTCTATGTAATTCCCTCTCAATGTTGCTGTGAACTAAAACGACTCTAAAAAATAAAGTCGAGTTTTAGAAAAATGAGAGGTAAAGATATTAAAAAGATATAAGAGCCAACTGGAAGATTTGAAAAACAAGATCAACAACAACAGTACTGGATTATAACCCAAAGAACAAAGTAAATGGAGAAGATTATTTGAGATCATGCAAACTTCTTGTTTCCCCCATAATTACAAAAGGAAAAGGCAACAGTTTTATAATGGAGAAACCCAACAGGCACCATCTTACTGAAGCAATCCAGGTTAACACTCAAAACAGCGCCTATCAATACCAGATACTCTATACTCCCTGGTATAATGCACATTTCTTCAATCACATTTATGGGGTTGGTGTGAATAGAGGTAGGATGGATGGAAAAAGTCAATTCAAATTACCAGGGTTGGTGGCCCAGAAAGGAGTCCAGAGTCCCACTGTGCCAGATTTCAACATAAAGCCACTCTTACTGTGGGAAGCCCCCTCCCCCAAAAGTTTTCACCAAGGCCAGTAATAACCCTTGGCATCCCTGTGCATCATGGAAGAATCCGGAGATCCAGCTCTATCCCAAATTCTAACTAAGAAAAGAGAAGTGGGTCCCTCTGTTCTTGTATCCCCAAATCTATCTTTTCTTTATCATCCCCACCAAGTTTCTGCTTGACAAAGAAAGGTGTATTCCCCTTCATCAGGTGGATTCCAAGCTCTCTATACTTCTTCTTGTTCTCTCCATCATGAACATGTTTGGACTATAAAACAAAAATGAGGTTGATAAAGTAAAAAGCATCACTTTTCTTCTGTCCCACCAGGGCCTGGAGACTCCAGCTAGACAAAGGAAGAGGGTTACAACCTTGAAGGGGCTGAGACCTCAGGCTTTTGTACTGTAATAGGTGAGGTCAGTAGTATTTTTTTGAAGCATATCTTGAATTTGTCAGGAATCTTTCTTTCCTTTTTATTCTGGCTGTCTGGAAATCCTGCTTCTTCTCTTTCTTTTCTTTCTGGGTTAAACAGTCAAGGTATGTGAGGCCCAAAGGAGACGAAAGGAAGAAAGAACTTGGAATCAGGGACCTTTTCATTTCTTTCTAAATACTCTTCACAAGTCACTAGGGAGGAAAGAGAGGAAGAAATTAAACTGGACATTTCTCTTTGGGAAAATGTGAACACAAGAGACTGAGTACAAAAGGGCTTACAGCCCAGTAACATTTACCAGCCTCTTTATGGATGACCAAACCCTGGAGGTAACTGAGCTCAGAAAGTAGTAAGGGTCACCATCAGTGTTGGTGACTTGTACAGCTGAGTGTTGAGTCACACAGCCCAGGGCTGAATGGCCACTCACAGACTGGATTAAAACATTTTAAATGACACAAGCATCTGTCAGAATAGAATTCTATGAGGCTTATAAATATTCAAAATTGAAAGCCTCCAGACATGTAAAGATCTATCAAAGAATACTTCTTCACATACACGCACAAACACATACACACACATACACACCTCTTTACATACCTCTTTACATATCTATGTAGATATCGGTATATATTTTAATCATGGTTAATAATCAGGAATTCTATAGGCCAATAGGAGGCCTGAGGATCTGACCTGAAATCAGTTTTTTCCTAGTTGAGAAGCTCACTTGCAGCTAGGTAATTGTTAGACCTCGGCCCCACTGAGCAATGGGGAACCTGGTTTCCCATATCCTATTGGATCCCTTGACTCTCCACTAAATTGTCCTGAGCCCATAAAATAGCCCCAGATCTTGCAGGTGACCTGACTACTATGGCTGAAACTGGAAGGTACTCTTGTCCTGGCCAAAGAGGATGCTGCAGGTACAGCCTGGTCCAGATCTGATAGAGACATATGGACAAAAAAATAAATAAAATATAAAAAGTAAATAGGGAGCTGGAGACAGAAATGATCTAAGACAGTAATGAAATATTAACATGAAAAAGAGACATTGAAAAACAAAAAAGTTGCATTTGGTTCTAAGAAACAAACAGCACTTTCCTGAAAATATATTTCAGGAAATTCTGTGGGTCAAATCCCAATACATATTTCTAGAAGGAACTAAGAATATCTCACCTATAAAAAAAATCCACAGAGAGAACTGGAAGCTACTTCACCTAGTCAAAATAGGACCAATGAGTAAAAACTGCAGGAAGAGAGATTTCAAGGACACTGAAAATTAAATGCTTTAACAACTGAAAGATGCAATGGGCCGCTTCGCAGCATGTATAATGAAATGACTAAAAGCACAGTTTTGAGAGTCAAAAAAAAAAAAATGGATTTTTAATTATGAGGCTCAACTCTACCAGTTATGTTACTTGGCATCCCTGGGCCTCTCTTTTCTTACCCAAAGACTACAGATAATGATAGTACATCCCTCTGTATCTACAGGTTTCACATTCAAGGATTCAACCAACTGCTGATCAAAAATATTCAGGAAAAAAACCCTGCCTGTACTGAACATATATAGACTTTTTATTGTCATTATCCCTATACAATGTAGTATAACAAGTATTTTATAACATTTACATTGTATTAGGTATCATAAACAATCTAGAGGTGATTTGAAATATATAAGAGGTGATTTAAAGATATATGTAGTTTATATGGAAATACTGTAACATTTTATATTAGGGACTTAAGTATCTGCAGGTTTGGGTATCAGGGCTCCCTGTACTTTTCCACAATACCAAATATTTGATGTGGTAATGCATATAAGGCATTCAGAGTCTGGCACCAGCAGAAACTCAATAAATAAAAGTTGTTACTATTGTAACTTTTGTGTTAATGACTTGCATAATATAGAAGTTATCAACTACAGGTAGAAATGAGGGGCACAATGTAAAAATCCAAATGTATTTTTAGCAAATAATGACTTTAAAACTAACAGCTCAAAGGAGATAAAGTTCATTGTGTCCACTGGCAAGAGAAACCTCAAAACATGTACATCTGTTCACTGTACCTCTCCATTCTACTCATGTGATGTGGAGCCGTACAGTCCAACACAGTAACCAGACAGATCAATAAAGTTAAAACAAGAATTCCCACGTGAGGTAATGCAGGGGGAGAAAAACCTATCAAATCAGATTATAACATAAAGGTCCTCTGTGTGTGTGTTGAAAATATCTGTAAGTGATTTTATATGATCTAAAACACAATACCAAGAGCCAGTAATTACATAAATAATGGAGCAGGAAGATAGCAGAGAGTACTTAAGGTTATTCAAGACAATGAATAAGCAGAAAGCTGCCATTTGAAATGAATGTGTCTAATGCAATTCTATAAGGAATTGATTAACTGATCTTTTGATTTACTTGAAATACTCGGCCATACTGCTTTCAGAAAGATAAACACAACTGTCTCAGCTGGAGAGTCACAGGTAAGCTCTGTCTTGAAGGAAATAAGAACTCACCACACATTCCACCACCTATTATTTAGTTTTAGAGATGGTCTTTTGTTAGGTATATATCCAAAGGTTGCTTTCTGAATTAACATAGGAGAGGAAAGACTAATGCATTTAGGTCTTTTCATTGTTAGCATAAAAATCTCAAAACCAAATTAAGGTTACATATATGATCCTGTACAGGATGCAAAAACCCTGCAAGGAAAATAGAGCTTGCTCTTATTCAAAGTTAGAAAACCCCCATTCCAATGATGACCTCTTTACCAAATCAACAGTTGGACTAAAGAGAGACTTGGGATCCTAGAAAATGAACTGATGAGCTCAGGCTAAGCAGTCCATGTGGAGCCTTTTGTTTATGAATTGGCCATGTTGTTGCAGAGAAAAAGTGCCTCTGTTCCACTCTCCAAGCAGAGCATCCTCCCTAGCCTTCAAGTGCAGCCGGGCAGGGTCTCCTTATCACTGCTGCCCATTCAGCTCCTAATGGCCTTCCTCAATTCCCATTCTGTCTGCTTCCCTTTTGGCTGACACAGCAAATGTGCACGGAAGAGGTCTGCTGCATAAAGGGAGTCCGAGACTAGAAACAAAGAAGGCTCATTGATTATTTATTTTTTATTGTTTATTTATCCACAATTATCTCCTTCCAATGTTCAAGGATTTCAATGGCTAGGCCCTGGGAACGGCACTGGAATGAATCAATTTTCAATATCCTCAGGGATCACAGGGCACGAGATATTAGGTAATCAGTCTTTGTGAAGAACAAATCCTGTCTAAGGGGGGGGGGGCACTAGACTTGTACAAAACAGGGCTTAAGACGGGCAGGAAAGCCTCACAGAAATATTACACCTTGACTCCAGCACACCAATACCATTTTGAGTTTTGTTCCAATTCACTGGGTCATCGACATGATCCAGGAATGTTGTTGGAATCACTCTGATGCAGGTCAAAGGTTGCATTCTAAGAAACAAATGCATGAGAGAGGCTTGGGAAATCATCTTGTGAACTTGAAGCCTTTGTGTTATAGAGGCTAGGCTATCAGGAAAATTAAATTTCATCAAGAACTTATGCTTCCACATGGACAAGAACATTCACATTAATAATTTTTTGACATTTAAGTATTTGGTAAATGGGGTTTGCAATTTCTCTTTTGAGAGATTGGTTGGAGTAGGAGAGGTCATTCTAGGCTCCTAATTTCTTTCAGAACAAAATCTTTTCTTCTCACTCTGATACACAAGGCCATTTATGATCAAGCCTAGGACTACCCTTCAAGCTGCATAATTTCCAAAGTATGACTTCCAAATCCTTTACTCCAGCCACAGAGGATTTACTTTGTATTCATTGACTTATTTATCTATTCATACACTCTTTTATTTATTCAACATACACAAAGCATCACATAATCTAAAAATTCTCCTAAGGTGGGCAAAGTGAGCAGTATTATTACACCCAAAGCAAGGACATAATGGCTCTACTAAGGTATCTGAATTTAATTCTTGAAGGACTTGGAGTTTCCACAAAGGACACAAAGTTTCAAGGGATTTTTGTCATGAAGTTGAGTTGTTCTGGGTTTTATTTTGGAAAGCTAGCTCTGGAGGCATTAGAGTAGGTGAGGTATGATAGAAGAGCTGACCACAGGCTCAGAGGATACTGTAATGAACTAAGAAGGGCTAATAAGAGTCTAAGTGAATCCTATAGTGATGGAGTGGGAGACATCAATCTGGGAGATGCACAGGAGGTAAAATAATGGATGGCTTGCTAATCGGTTAAAAAAAGAAGTAAAGAGCCAGGTATGGTGGCACATACCTGTAATCCCAGTACTTGGAAGGCTGAGACAGGAGGACCTCAGGTTCAAAGCCAGCCTCAGCAACTTAGTGAGACTGTCAGCAACCTAGCAAGACCTAGTTTCAAAATAAAATAGGGCTGGAGGTCTATATCAGAGGTAGAATGTCCCTTGGTTCAATGAAGAAGAAGAAGAAGAAGAAAGAAGAAAGAAGAAAGAAGAAAGAAGAAAGAAGAAAGAAGAAAGAAGAAAGAAGAAAGAAGAAAGAAGAAAGAAGAAAGAAGAAGAAGAAGAAGAAGAAGAAGAAGAAGAAGAAGAAGAAGGCGGCTCCAAGAGGAGACCTGGTTTTCTGATTCATTAACAGAAATGAGAAGTATAGGAAAAGCAGGGTTGTGGGGACAGTAAATACTTTAACATGTTCTATGTACTGTGTAACATCCGAGTTGAGGTGCCATCAGGCTGTTTAACACATAAATCTGAGCTCTTCTGAGTAGAAACATCAAAAACAAATTAATATAAAGTTTCTATTTTGTTCCGTTTCTATTCTGCCCTTTTACATTCACCTGACTGATCAAAGACTGTAAGTGTTAACATCTTTTTAACACCAATTTAGAACTAATTGTGAGATAATGAAATACGGGCAACTGCTGGTGAGTGAATTGAATCAATTGATACAGTCTTCATGGACGACAGTCTAGCAGAATAAGTCTCAGTTAAAAGTATCCCCACTCTATGTATTAGATCAAAACAATGGTTTGCATATCTAATCAAAAAGTTGAGGAGCCTGTTTCTCTTCCATGTGAATCTCTTCCTGTTTCTCTTGCGTTGGCCAACGGATGCTAGAAAATATGATGTAAACAGAGGACATTAAAAGGTTTGTACATTGGGGTTTGCCTTCTCGTATTTCTGGAAAACCTCCCCTTGCCATGAGAGTAGGTTCAAGCTAGCTTGCTACGGGAAGAAACACAATAGAGAGACATTCTCCAGCCACTCCAGTCATCTCAGCCCTCATGGCTCTCTTGGACATTTCCTCTGTGCCAAGTGATGCTGTGGACACCCTAAATTGTGGATTCTCAACATTGCCACTAATGACATTTGGAGACAGGTAAGTCTTTGTTGTGGGGGCTATCTTGTGCATTGCAAGATGTGTAGCAGCAGCTCTGGCTTCAACCCACAGGATACCAGTAGCATCCCTCCTTCCCCCATTGTGACAGGGACTTTGCCAAAAGTCCCTGGGAGCAAAATCCCCAATAGTTGAAAACTATGGGGCTCTAGACCATATTCATGATCATTAAGAGGTATTCAGCAACATTATGTAGTTATTACATCATATACACTATAGCATATTTTATGTGGACTACTGTCATTAATTCATTACCTCAAGCGTAAAAAGTAGATATTATTATTTACATTTACAAATTATGGAACTGAAGTGCAGAAAGATTAACTGTGTCAAGTTTATCTAATCGGTAAGTACTAAAACAGGGATTTGAATTCAGGTAATCTGTTTCTAGTGTAATTTTGTTAACCACCATTCAATTCTAGTTTCTTATTATAAATTAAAATCAAGTTATTAAAGAGTAAGAATATTGTGGTATCATTTATTTTTTAAAAAAAAAATGAGAACTATATGTAGGCATAAAGAAAGCCTGCAAGAACATACATCAAAACGTTAATAATGTTTATCTCATAACTAGTGGGCATTGGAATTACATACACTATCTCTAATTTTAAAAATAAGTATCTGCCAGTCTTCACAGAGGTACAGAGTATAAGAGAGTAATACATGTGCAAAATAGCTACAAATCAAAAATAAAAGTGAAATGCTTACTGGTAGAAGTACAAAAATATATCATAAAAATTAAAAAGAGAATAATGATTTCTGGGTAGAAGCATCTGAAATGGTGGGGGAGGGAGGTTAGTAGATTCTGAAGGATGTGCGCATGGGACAAGAAGGTCTAAAACACATGAGAAGGAATATGTAGGACATGCTTATGGGAAGGCAAGAATTCTTCTGTAGCTGGAGCAAGCAGGAGATAAGATGAGGCAGAGTCTAGGGCTTCCTAGTGGGGGACATTCATAAACATTAACATGGGACATTTTTCGCTCCTAAATACTGCTTTTTATCAGCTTGGCACCACTGAATGACAAGGTATG